>CAUYPK010126873.1:0-14759 GCA_963574355.1 Loris lydekkerianus | reverse complement strand
ATTTAAAACAGGGTTGTGTTGTTTTAAAGGATTAAAGTGGTCTAATTAAAACATATCATAGGCTACCCTCCAAAAGTCCCTAGGTTATGTTCTTTGCTTTTTTTTTTTTTTTTTTTTTTTTTTTTTTTGTGTGTGTGTGTGTAGACCAAACAATTCCACCAAATTCAGTTAAACTATTGAAGGCCATTACTATTGCCAATGAAAATAGTTAAGTTGAAGAGAGATGTTCTGTGTTTTATTAAACTTAACTAAAATGTATGAAATGTCAGTGATTCAAAGCAGCAGCATTTTATTTTTTCTGTAGTGTGCCTAAGCTAGCAATGAAGAACAAATTTTATGTCTTGTGTCAACTACAGTTAACTTCCATTACCGTATTGGGCAGGATGCTGAGACACACCCTCAGGAAAGAGGGCTTTAATCAAACTAAGGACGTCTTCCCTGGGCACCAGAATGCAGTCTCACACCAGGGTAGGGGTGCCTTTCTGTGATTAGAAGTTACACCCCCTATGCTTGAGTATCTTCCAATCTGGTTTAGGAATTGAGCTCCCAAAAGGTGGGGAAAGAGCATTTCTCAGGCACCATAGACACTTTCATAAAGCTCTCCTGTGCCCCTCTTGTGGGACTGATTGCTCTTTTCTTGTTACTTCCATGAGCATTTTATGAGCACTGCTGTGTGACTACTGCCTTCATTATTGTTCCTCCATGATTACTGCTCCTCTGTCGGTTTGTAATGCCTGCAAGGACAGAGACTGCGCTCCAGTGCTCCAGCTCCATTGCCCTTGGAGCCCTTAGCACCCTGTTCTGTGCTTCCTGAGCTGAGGGGCTTTCCCTGTCAAGGGGGTGAGTACAGAAAGGGAGTCAGGAATGTGGGCCCTGCTCTCAGCTTGTTCTCCATCACCGTAACCCCCTGGTCCGTCTTCTGGGCCTATTTCTACAGCTCATGCTGCATGTTCACAGCCAGGTGGGCTCTTGGCTCATCTTGCTAATTTAGTCCCTGATATCATGCCACCTGCTATCCATGGTCTTGTGACCATCAGGTTTGCTATCCCACTCCCAGAGGGGCTTCTAGTGGCGTCACTGGGCAGGTTAGGACTGGTTTCAGGTTTTAGGGTTTCCTTGGTGTGGATCCTTTCTGACTGACTCTGGACAATGTGAATGTCCTCCAGCAAAAGACCCCTAAGAACATATGTGTAGTTGTACAAGTTGGATTTCTTACTCATTGCAGTGAGGAAGAACGTACCCTGGAGTGCAGGGGGGCATCTCAGGAAGAGGGTGCTGGAAAAGACTGTGCAGAAAAGAGCTAATACAGCAGACCTGAGACTGCTACCCTTTCCAAGTCCTGCTTGCAAGGTTAGCCCTTTGGCCCATGTCTAGGAACTTAGATTTGGGGAATGTTCCCGCTATTTCCTACCTGAAGAGAATGGCTCACTATGCCTAAACTGTCTGCACAATGTGATCTTGTGTCCAACACTTGCTTTCCTTCTGGGAGTTTGGGGTTTTGGCCTGTGCCAGGCAGAGTATCTGTGTAACCAGTCCACAATAAAACACTGGGCACTGAATCTCTGGTGAACTTCCCTGATGACAATATGTCCTACTGTGATAATCCAGTGCTGGAGGAATTAAGCACATCCTGTGTTCCTGCACTGGAAGCTTGTGCCTGGTTTCCTCTGAACTTCACCCCATACGCTTTCCCCTCTGCTGACTTTGCTTTGTATCATTTCACTATGAGTCTCAGCTGTGAGGATGACAACATGCAGAATCCTGTGATCTTCCTAATAAATCACTAAACTTGGGAGGGGGCTTGGGGACCCCAACACACTTATTTTAAGATTTGAACGAATGTTAGCTGACTTTAGGGAGAATGTAAGGGAGTTTACTCTGAATTATGTCATCTCAAGAAGCAGGGGTGATACTATGATTGGGTATCTCAAAAAATCTTCTCTGGGAGGCAGGAACTCTAGAGCAAAGCTAAAGCCATAATTGGCGAAGAGGCAGCAGTCACTTATATTAGCCAGAATAGGGAGGTATTTTGTATTTTGTGGCTTGAACAATGTTCGTGTTTTCCTGTGTTCAGACATGATTACGTTGGAGTCTTGTTTTTGTTTTGCTCTGTCATGGTCACATTGTCGCCATGTTTGATGTTGTTGCTTGGTGAAGTTTTTCCACATTCAACAGGAAAACACCCAGGTCCAGCAGTGAGGGTCCATCTGCTCCAGACTGTCCATGGCTGCTTTCCTCTTTCTCACCAGTAATGTAATCTCAAATCGTCTAGTCTTGAATGCCGCGCTTTCACTTTTACGGAAAAGTTTCTCCATAATGATTTTGGTTTCCCAGGGTTTTACAATTATAGCAGACTTCCAACTTCCTGTATCCATTGAGCAAAAATCCCTACTGCTGGAAATCTCAACTCAGAAGACACAGATCAAATGATTTTACTCGTTATAATAACTGCAAACCAGCACACTGCTTTCTCCCAGACAGAAGACTCTCCAAATATCCAATTCAATCTAATTTCATGACTTTCATCATTTGCAGTTATTTCAGCAGTCCCATGCTGGCTAAGAAGATACAGTCATTTATACTTTAAGGCAGCTCTGTCCAAGTCTGTTCACAGCTTTGCTTCCCCACAGCCCAAGGTTAAGGTTGTAGCTCTAGTGACCACCACAGATAGCTGCTTGCAAGCGATTTTTGACTCCAGCTTGTAGCTCTATAGGTATCAGTCCCTCTGGGCATGCCTCTTTGCCCTTTGCTTTGTGTAAACCAGTGACGCTAATGCCAACCAATCCATGGCAGCAACACCTTGGGGGCTGGCAGGCACAGGTGGGCTCTATCCTCCAAACCCATCAGGAGCTTCCTCCATTCTTTCTCAAAATTGTACCTATCTCCAGGGTCTTCTTTCCATTCCTATTACTTGGGGGCAGGGCTGAAGTTCTAGTAGCTAAGAAAGTGTTCCACTGGGGAATGGAATGTTCAGCTTTTCTCTTGCAGGTATAATTGTTGTGCAAGATTTTGTGGGGAACACTACCTCTTGTCTAAGAGAAAAAAATCTGGTCTAGAGGCCCTACCCCTTCCTGGAGAAAGAAAAGTAACTTGTCTTTAAACCTGTATTCCTCATAATGACCTCTTTGTCATCATCTGGGATAGGGGTTGTTACATCCATTCGACTGACAGGGCTGTTCTTGGTGTGTCCCCCAGGAGAACAGGCGGCTGCTAGCAGTTGGTAGTCCTCTGAGTTTAGGCTACAAGAATCTCATTCCTTTCCCTGAAGTGGGTTCTAACTTCCAGTTCTGGGGAAAGATCCCACTGAGCACTTGGCACCAGTAGTTCTAACATCATCAATTAGCAGTAGTGGAGGACACAATCTTCATATTAGAAAACTATTCAAATTGTGTCAAAGCTTCTCAATTTGCACTATTCAGAATAGTAGCCACTAGCCTTTGTGGCTGTTAAACCCTTGAAATGTGATTAGTCTGCATTGAGGAACCATGGGCAACTCAGATGGATTCAGCTCGAGGCCTATTTGGGTAAACAAAATTTCACTGGAACACAGCCACACCATTTGGTTATATATCATCTGAGGTGGCTTTTACAGTAGCCAAGTTGAGCCGTGGAGACAGAAGCCTGAGAAGCCCAACATATTTACTATGTAGTCCTTTATAGGCAACATTCGTCAACCTCTCTTCTAGACTATCAGATAAAATGTGCTTTTCAAAGTTATAAAATTGATTATTTTTATTCACTATTAAATATTCAGTTTTATTTTTCAGAAAATGGATGCATTTAGGCTAATCTTATATCCAGCTGGGTAGTTGAATAACACTCCACTGCCCAAATTACCAGGTAGCAGAGAATTTCCCTATTCGTCTGATCGTACCGGTATCCTTAAGAGTTAGCGCTCACTCCCTCATGGGTTATCCTTCCCACACAGTGAAATTGACACACACTCCTGGATCAGAGACAGCATCTGGGGAAAATCCAGGTTACCACTTTCATGTGAGTGACCCTGTAGGGCTTTCTATCAAGATAAATGTCCATTGTGCAGGAGCAATAGCCATGGGGATAAAATGAAAATGCTTGTCGAGGCTTCAAATCACAGGCTGCGAAGCACACACTGAGATTACAGTTACACAAAAAAAGTGTCTTTTCAGAATGGAGAATGATACCTTCCACATTATCAGGGAACCATATCTAACAACATGTGGGCTCCTTTCTTGAACTTGCATGGTGGAGCCAATTGGCGCAAATGATTATACTCTTCATTTCCCTACTGACCTTTCATCTCTTTTATCCTTGTCAATTTTCCTTGTATAGCATTACCGTTTTGGTGGGGGTGTGTATGTCACGAAAGCACGTTCTGCACCACACTGAAAATTATGGCTGCAAAGCCTACTTAAATTACACTCTAATAGTATTTTCTTGGAAGTCATTATGAATTTTGGTTCTTCCTAACCTTTGCCACAGGGGATCAAATAGCACAGCTCAACGTTTCCGTTGCTGCATTTTACAACAGTGGTAATGTAAGAATTTACTGGGGACTTTATGTAGAGAGACAAAAGCACGCCACTTTATGAAGCTATTAAACACCATGGATTTTCCCACATGAGAGATCAAGCTTACTGTATTTCCCAAGTATCCCAGCAGTTTCCCCCATAGCTCAGCTCCATTGTGTGAGATGGTGTGCTTGGCCCAGCCGTTCTCTAACCCAAAGTTGTGAGCGTCTTGACTGCAACCCAGCGATATTGTGAAGGCATAGCTGCAGAGACGACACACCGGTCTATCACCATGGCTTGTTACTACAGGACACCTGGCCTCTAAGCAGCAAAGGTTATTATATTCCCTTTCGACAATGGAAACTTTTCAAGGGCCAACAATGCATTTTTTACAGCAGAGATAAAAGTTAAAAAATGACAAGCAGAAAGCAGTCTTCTTTTGTGTGCAGACATCCGGACATTTTCAGCCAAAGAAGGCAATAAGCTGCATGATAAAAATTCTAACTTGAAACTCCCAGGGTTCTCCAATTAGATGCTTATCTTTCCTTTATGGGTGAGGCTTTGTTTAAAACAAAATTTCTAATGGGTAAAATATGGTTTCACTACCAAAATGCATTTGCTATGGAAATGGCAGGCCGCTGAAACATACAAAGAAGATGATTAACATGAAAGATGATTAAATAATATACCTTTGTGCTCATAAGATCTTAAAATTCAGAATGATACTCTTTCCATTTAGGGGGAGCTGTGGTACTCATTAAGACTCTCTTTGGGGTAATTCAGTTATTAAAATCAATTGTGTTTTATGGAAATGACCAAAACATTTTTTAGATTTGAGTTTGTGTTTTAAAAAAATTAAGGGTTCTCTGAATCTGGAGGTATTTACTGTGTGGTTTTAGTCACTGATATAACTCTAAAAATATGTAAAGCTGCTCATGAGATAGAAATCATCCGACTGCCAAATGTCCTCATTTCTTCTTCAGTTGGAAGAGGAGGTAAGTTTCTTCTAATGGTGGGCTTGTGGATATAGTAGTCACTGTGGCGACATCAGGACATGTGTGCAGAGACTCTAGTGTGCAGTGGTAACTAAGTATAAAAAGTGGCATGTTGGTTATGTATGATTAATTCAAAATTGGGCAGGACTTGTGATCTGTTGGATGGACAGTTCACCAATGGCGTGAAGATTTTGCTTCTAGTTCACCAAATTTTATAAAGCAAAAGCGTATACCCAGTGACTGTGTACACTTTGTGTGCTTTTCATTTATTTTCATGGCTCCCCAGAGACCTAGGCCCAATCCATTGTGAGCATGTAGGAAAAGCAATCACATACTGGGAATATTCAGCAGTTTTGATTTTGTAGTCCTTACCCACATAAATTTTCCTTGGGACTACAAGTTCACAGTCAAGTCCGATGTCTCTAAGCCAGGGGAAATGAACACAGCCCTGCTGGCGCTCATATCTGGATAGAGTCACAGGACCTGCTGGTTAGAAATGGCTTCTACTAACTTATATTTGCTGACAGGATGCTGTCAGGGGAATCAAGGTGCTATTGGAAGGACAGACTTGGTTAAGGGGAAATACAGGGCATTTTAAGGTCCATCTCCTGAAAAAATAAACTTAAAGAAGAGCAAAATGATGGAGGACTTGACCCAATCTTCCAGCACTATTCAGGCTGCACATATTTTCAGCATCTGTCATAAAGGCTCACAGTGCTATAAGGGACTTGAAGTTTAATGGTGTGTAAAATTTTTTTTAACTCTCTTGTTCCCTCTTAGCTGCTCCTTGCAAATGTGGAAAAGCCTTTTTTTTTTTTTTTTTTTTTTGCATTTAGTTTTAGAAACACGAAGAGGAAAACACAAAGCACGAAGTACCTTGAGTTACATGTACCAAGAATTTTATACTCAGGAAAATATACAAATGTCAGCTCTATTTGGCTTGTGGAAATTTCCAGACCTTGGATCCCCAGACACCTGATGTTAATTTTCTTTCGGCTGCTCAGATCTCCCTACCTGCACCTACCTATCGTCATTTAGGACCTGAAATCACTGACACTCCCCGCTTCAAAGCTCTCCATTATCTGGTCAGCATTTGGTGGAAGAAATCAATCCTGAATTCAGTACTCACTTGGTCACTCAATCACTCAGTCGTGCTTGGGATTGTAGGCAATTGCACTCAAGGAGAAATGAGTAGAAATTCTTTTTTAATTTCACAGAGAATCCCAGGTATCGCTACACTGAATATATGAATATTGTGCAATTTATGAGGTGCTGGCAAATATACTACATTACACAGTACAATTTAATGCGATCCATGGAGCTCCAAATGCCATTTAGAGTGTCTGAAGCCAAAATTTACAAATACAATTTTAAATAGAGGATAACTAAATGGCTGTTGTTGTTCTGAGTCTGCTAACGAATTCTCAAGAACATGCATGAATTGGTTGTCAAGGTAATGTCTGGGAAGGTGGCAGAAACTGTCACTAAGCCAAGTGGAAAAATTAAACCCCCTCTCCGTCATATTCCAGGAATCCTCAAGCAAAAAGAAATTCCTAGACACCTCTCAGAGCCCTTTTGTGTCCTCTTCTCTTTCATCCCTCAATCCTCCTCTTTTTCATTTCCCCACAGATGACCGAACAAAATAGAACGTTCCCCAAAAAACCTCATTTAAAGCAGTTGAGTTCAGGGTTAGTCTCTTTTTATTTTTTTTTCCATCTATGAGTCTTTTAGTTTATACCCTCTGGGCTGATTCAAATTAGAAGAGTATTTTGGACTCTACAGAGGACACATGGTAGAATAACCTAAATTGGAAATGCATGTTTCATGATAACAGACATTTCCACTCTTGCTGGGCATTTCCAATTGCTATAAAGCACCTCTGTGACATGAACTAATCCACAGACCCTCTGGAGACTCAGCAGAGAAACTGAGGCCATGAAAGTGATTACAGGGCCATTAAGGATAAATGGTGGAAAAGAAATTACATTTGAATTTTTTTCATGTTCTGCTTTCATATAAATTACATAAGACAATGGAAAGAAAAGACCATCTGGGCTTAGATTTCATAAAATGAGACTCACATCTGCTTTGGTATGTCATATAAATATTCCCTCATTAGAGAGTTCAGTCTATGAAACACTTTTGAGAAAGCATTTCAAGAAAAAAGAAGAGATTGCTTTTCATGGATGCTGATCATTTTTAAATCCTCAGTTCTAAATATCAACCAGCAAACACCTCAGAGGATTGTATGTAACTTTATTTTTAGAAATTAAAATATCTTAGACTCTGTCTACTTTGGCCAAGTAATGTATGTTGCTTTTTTATTGGCTTAACAGAAGATCTGGTGCTTTTTCCATTAAATAAGGAAACTTTTGTGTTCAGCTCTGCTTTTAGGAAGGGCGAGGCATGGAAAGGTGCACATTTGTAGATAAATCTTTTGGCCTCGTCAACATGAGATGAATATTTCCAGCCATATTGAATTACTTAGCTCTCTAGCAATCTTTTATGTCCTCCTCTCTCACTTGCTATCTTTTGACTCTGTCTGCTTTGTGTTGGTTTCACATCAAACTTCATGTGGTAGCAAGATGGGGGCAGCAGGTCTAGACTTTATACCCTCTTAGGTTCAAGCCCATAGGGAAGAGTAAGAGGTGCCTTTTCAGAATCTTATTTATGTTGAATAGGTGATATGCCTATCTTGGAGCTAATCAATCACAAAGCCTGAGGGATGTGGTGTTCTAATTGGCTGAGGCCTAATCACATGCCTCACTCCTGAATGGGGGGGGGGAGTTCCACCCAACGCTTATGGGCCAAGAGTGAAGGGGAGGGGTGTTCTCTGTAGTAAGCAGTTTCCAAGATGGATCCTAATAATCTGTGCCTCCTGGTATTTACCGTATATACTCGAGTATAAGCCGAGTTTTTTTGGCACAAAATTTGTGCCGAGTTCGGGTTTTTCGGCACAAATTTTGTGCCGAAAAAACTCGGCTTATACTCGAGTATATGTGGTATGTCTTTGTGTAATTTCCTCACCTTGAGCGTGGAATAGGCCTAGTGACTCGCTTCTAATGAATAGAATGCAGTAAAGATGGGCTATCACTTCTGTGATTAGGTCATATAGGATAGTGACTTCATCTTGCTTGCAGACTCTATATTGCCTTCTTGGCTGGCACACTTTGATAAAGCAAGCTGCCATGTTGGAGAGACCCACATGGCTAGAAACTGAGGATAATCTTCAGCCAATAGCCATTGAGGAATGGACACCAGTCTACCCTCCCTCAAGGAACTGAATCCTGGGAATAGCCATCTAAATGAGTGTGGAAGCATATCACTCCCCAGTTGAGACTTCAGATGAGACCTCAGCTTCAGCCAGCCACTTGGTTGCAGGCTTATGTCTGACCACAAAGCAGGGGATTTGGATAAGTTGTGCTCAGCCTCCTGACTCAAAGAAACTGTGCAATAATAAATACATTTTTTTATGCTGCCAAGTTTGTGGTAATTTGCCACATAGCAGTATGTCACTAAAACAGTGCTCCATGGAGTACAGGCACTGGAGAAGGGTAGCTGAAATGTGGGCAACAAAAACAAAGCTGCCCACAATAGCATGTTATAAGCATGAGTTCATTAATTCTCCCAACAAGCCTATGAAGTAGATAACAATTGCTTCTCCCAATTTTTTTTTCCATGATGAGAGAAGACTGGCTTGGCACCCATAGCACAGTGATTATGGCGCCAGCCACATGCACCAAGGCTGGCAGGTTCAAACCCAGCCTGGGCCAGCTAAACAACTACAACCAAAATAGCCGGGCAATGTGGCAGTTGCCTGTAGTCCCAGCTACTTGGGAGGCTGAGGCAAGAGAATCTCTTAAGCCCAAGAGTTAGAGGTTGCTATGAGCTGTGATGCCATGGCACTCTACTGAGTGTGACATAGTGAGACTCTCAAAAAAAAGACAAAGGCACTGAGAAATTAAATAACCAAATCAAAATCACAGATAACACTAAAAATGAGTATGGAAAAGGTAGAATGTGCTATTGGCAGAGCAAATTTTAACCTCAAATGGTGTGAAATGATTGTTTTCTGGTCTCTGGGTAGTTTAAATTCTACTCAAGGAATTTGTTTCTGAATTTGGAGATTTTAAGTGCCATACTAAATAGGAACCTTCCCTATGCAAACTCTATACCAAGCAGTGACATAATGATTTTCAAGAATCAACTAAACTTATTGGCCCCAAACTGGCAGGAATAACAAGTCATTGTCACCTGGTATCAGCCCTGCCTTCCTTCCCCAGCCTACTCACGAGGCTGCCACTATTTATTTCCTGAGAAGTTTCTGGTTGTAGTTGTCGTTTGGTGGGCCCAACAACCTGCCAGCTCTGGCTGGTGCCCTGCTGACTGAGCTACAGGTGCCGAGCCTATTTCCTGAGAAGTTTCTGGATCAGTCTTTAGTGGGACCAAAACAGTCGCTTCAATCTTCAGTCTGCCACTGATGGGAACTGGAGCTGGTTATGCTTTCCTTGATTTAGGTGCCGCATGCCAGCAATGGACCATTAATAAAATATAATACCTCTGTCACAGGTGTTCTGGACCACTCTTCTCCTATGACAGTAGCATTGTGTACTTGACCACTAGTGCCTTGTTTCTCTGCCAAGAACTGTGTTCTTTTGACCAAACAGGGTCCTTGGAAGACAGTGCGTCTGCAAAGAATTGAGAGCTTCCCCTTTCAGGGATGTAATAAAGCAATCCAAACATAGGGATGGGGTTGGACAGATGGATTTTAAGGGCTCATCCTGTCTTGAGAAACATGCTTGCAGGTCTTGTTCTGTCTGGTATTACCAGAGTTTTCATTCTTATTTTATTTGTCCTATTTGTGACCTTTTAGAGGTGTATAGATTTATGTATCTTGCATATAAATATTTTTCACTTAAAAATATGTAGTGCATACGGTCTTAATTTTTATTGTGGAGATGGAAATGGATTTAGGAAGAAAGATATTATGAAGAGAAGTGACCTCAGAAATAAAAATAGCTTTTTATTTTTAGAAAAATGTTTCCCTTTCATGTTGCTCTTTTATATTTCTTTTATGATTAACTCAATAAGCACAGAATCATAATGACCTGTATTATAGCTAATCATGATGTATGTTTAAACTGACAGGAGGGAAGGGAGTAAGGGATAAAAACTTACCTATCAGGTACATCATATGCTACTCTGATGACAGGAGCACTAGAAGTCCTTTGTCTAAACTCAGGTTAATTGGCCTTCATAAAGTTGAGCATAGTGATGGTAGTGGGAGCATACAGGAGACCTCAGATTCACAATTACAAAGTCAGGCTCCTTGTGACAACCATATGTGTTTGCCTTTGTGGCTGCTACATTGTACAAAATCCAATTTCCCTTCCTTAAAAGGGAAATACTTGTTTGTTTTTGAGACAGAATCTCTGTTGCCCTGTGGTAGAGTGCTATGGCATCATCATAGCTTACAGCAATCTCAAACTCTTGGGCTCAAGTGATCCTATTGCCTCAGACTCCCCAGTAACTGAGTTACAGGCACCTGCCACGGCACCTGGCAGATTCTTCTATTTTTAGGAGAGACAGGGGCCTTGCTTTTGCTCAGGCTGATCTCAAATTCCTAAGCTCAACCCATCTGCCAGTCTCAGACTCCCAGAGGATTATAGGTGTGAACCACTGAGCCAAAAGGGAAATATTTAGTCAGCCACCTGGTTGTCTGTCTACCAGTTAACCTGAATACTACCAATACAAAAATGATCATTAAAACCAATAGTACTAGGTATATATCCAGAAGACCAAAAATCACATTATAACAAAGATAATTGTACCAGAATGTTTATTGTAGCCCAATTCATAATTGCTAAGTCATGGAAAAAGCCCAAGTGCCCATCGATCCACAAATGGATTAATAAATTGTTGTATATGTACACCGTGGAATATTATGCAGCCTTAAAGAAAGATGGAGACTTTACCTCTTTCATGTTTACGTGGAAGAAGCTGGAACATATTCTTCTTAGCAAAGTATCTCAATAATGGAAGAAAAAGTATCCAATGTACTCAGCCCTACTAGGGTCATTTCTTGAAAGGGGCCAGGCTGACATGTAAACAGGGTGCTCTGCACTTGTTAAGGAGCTCAGATCTGGAAACTCAATCACTTTCTGTGAGCCTACGTGATGGCTCCTGGACTAAGGAATATTGCCTTTAAACCTGAAGTGTTTTCTAATAAAATTAACTCTCTTGAGATATATTTTGCATATCTCAATAAAATCAATTAGAAAATAGAATTATATTTATATTTAATTATATATATAAATAAATTCCATATAGAATATAGAATTATATTTTCTATGTATAATGGAAAATTCACAAATATCAGATGTACAGTTTGTCGAGTTTTTGCAAAGGTATCCCTACTGGTCCTCACGGTCAAGGTGGGGAGCATTCCCACTGTCCCAGGTGCCCCACCCTGGGGCATCCAATGCCCAGGCTCTGCTTACCTTGGATTTATTCTGTCTGTTCTTACATCTCATACAGATGGACTCACAGTCTGAGTTGTGGATGGCAGTTTTACTTGCTCACATGAAGTTTCTCAGACTCACCTGGATTGTGTGGCATCAGTGGTTAGCATTCTTCATTGACACACAGTGTTCCATTGTGTGCCTCTGCCACCCTAATTGTAATGGCTAAGACTTCCATTACAATATTAAAAAGCAGTGGGAGACAATGGGCAACCTTGGCTGCTCCTGATCTGAGTGGAAATGATTTCAACTTAACTCCATTCAATATGATATTTGCTATGGGTTTGCTGTAGATGGCCTCTACTGGTTTAAGAAATGTCCTTCTATACCTGTTTTCTTAAGTGTTCTGATCATAAAAGAATGCTGGATATTATCAAAAGCTTTTTCTGGTGGAGAGATTAAAGATGGCGGCTGAGTAACAGCTTCCCTGCAACAGAGCACAGTGAGTCTGGGGAGATAAGACTCCAGGCATCTCAGGATGGTGGGATCTGCCTAGGATCATCCCTTTGAGGATACAGGGAGTCAGCAAGGGACTTCTGGACCCCAAGACGAGGACAAAAACAGTGAAAAACAGGCAAGTGGTCACATGTGTTCCATCAACCACATCCCACCGGCAACCGTAAGTACAAGCAGCAGTGAGACTGCAAACCAGAAAGGCCTTACCTGTGAACTGTTTCGGTGTTTCTGGACTTGGCACTCAGTTAAACTGCCTTGGGGAGAACTTGAACAGGAGTGTGGAGAACTTTGGGCATTCTCTGGGGCCCCAGACAGAGCCGCTGAGCTGGGCTGCAGGAAGCCATTGAGACAACTGCCCCGGCAAGCTCCGCCCTCAGGGTCCCAGAGCAAAGATTGGGTGAGACCTAGTAACCTAGTGACTGAGCAGCCTAAAGGTGGGGACTGAGCTGCCTTACAGCCTTAACCCTTAGGGGCAGAGTGAGATGGTTTTGGCACACTGGAGCCTCGGGCTGTTGCCCTGGGTAGAGTGCCGGGGTGTCACAGCTCATAGCAAACTCAAACTCCTGGGCTTGGTGCCGCCCGGACCTCCATAAGAGCTGCGCCATGACCACGCACCAACTGGGCCTCTGCATGACCTAACTAGAAGCTGCGCAACCCTGCGTCCTCCCTCTTGTGTCTTCCCAGTCTCCACACTGGCCTGCTCATCTGGCCAGGGAAACTGGTAGCCGCATGCCCTCTGGAGCCCTCCCTGCCTCTGAGCAGAGCTCTTCTCCTGGCCAGAGACTCTCTGTGCCAAAGTCACTGGGCACCAGGCACTCCCAGAACCATGCACACCACCTCCCTCACTGTTGCTGGATCCGGGTGTGTCACGCGCCAGAGCTGCTTCCACAAACAGAACTCCCTAGCTGGAGCAGCCCCATAGGAACTACACAGGATAACTCCCTACAAAGATCCAGCAACAACAGAGTGATCCTGCTGGGGTCTAATCTTGGAGAGACATGTCCCCAACTATGAGGACAGCCAGAGGCAACAGTGAAAAACAATCATGAGGTGAAACCAACAGAAAAACTCTGGTGATATGAATAATCAGAGTAGATCAACTCCCCCAAGGATCAATGGGGCAGACACAGCACAAGATCCCATGCACAAAAAAATAGCTGAGATGTCAGTAATTGAACTCACATTCTGAATAGCAAATAAGATTGAATTAGAACTCCAAGCAGTAACCCAAAAGATATCTCAAGAATTCAACAATTTAAAAGACCAAATGACCAAAGATTTTGACACATTGAGACAAGAAATTGCATCCCTCAAAGATCTGAGAAACACAGTAGAATCCCTCAGTAACAGAAAGAAGCAAACAGAAGAAAGGATTTCCGACATTGAAGACAAAGTTTTCCAATGCTCCCAAACTCTCAAAGAGGAAAAGAAATGGAGGGCAAAAACAGATCACTCCTTCAGAGAGCTCTGGGATAATTTAAAGAAAACTAACATTTGTCTTATAGGGATCCCAGAAAGTGATGAAGTGGCTTCACAAGACACAGAGTCTCTTCTCCATGAGATTATGAAGGACAAATTTCCAGACATGCCAAGAGATTCTGAAATTCAGATAGCAGACAGTTTCAGAACTCCAGCATGACTCAACCCAAATAAGACATCCCCCAGACACATCATAATCAATTTCACTAAAGTTCATATGAAGAAGAAAACTCTGACAGCTGCCAGATGAAAGAAAACCATTACCTACAAGGGGAAGAATATTAGAATAACTGCAGATCTCTCTCCTGAAAACATTCAAGCTAGAAGAGAATGGTCATTAACTTTTATTCTCTTAAAACAAATAACTTTCAACCCAGGATCCTATACCCAGCTAAACTGAGTTTCATTTATGACAGAGAAATTAAATACTTCAATGACATTCACATGTTGAAGAAATTTGTCATTACTAAACCAGCTCTCCAGGACATTCTTAGACCTATCCTCCGTAGAGACCAGCGCAATCCTCCACCACAAAAGTAAACTCACCCAGAAAATTTTGATCAAATTCCAACTTCCACAGTCACAAAAGGATTAAAAATGTCCACCGGACTCTCAAAAGGCTTATCAATATTCTCAATAAATGTGAATAGTTTAAACTGTCCTCTAAAGAGGCACAGGTTGGCTGACTAGATACAAAAACCCAAGCCAGGTATCTGCTGCATACAAAAATCACATCTTACATTAAAAGACAAATATAAACTCAAGGTGAAGGGATGGTCATCTATATTCCAGGCAAATGGAAAGCAGAAAAAAGCAGG
>CAUYPK010126871.1:0-49243 GCA_963574355.1 Loris lydekkerianus | reverse complement strand
AATGGTTAGTTTTTATTGATTCTACCCGGTTGCCATGGAAATGATTTACTCATCTACAGCTCTTTTTTTTTTTTTTTTTTTTTCTTTGAGACAGAGTCTCAGTTTAATCACCCTTGGTAGAGTGCTGTGGCATCGTAGTTCATAGCAACCTCCAACTCTTAGGCTCAAGCAATCCTCTTGCCTTAGCCTCCCGAGTAACTGGGACTATAGGCAACTACCATGGTGCCTGGCTATTTTTAGAGGTGGGGTCTCACTCTTGCTCAGCTGGTCTCGAGCCTGTGAGCTCAGACAGTCTACCTGCCTAGGCCTCCCAGAATGCTGGGATTACAGGCATGAGCCACAGTGCCCGGCCTTTCTTCTACAGTTCTTAAGAGCCTTCTGGAATCCCTTATATGGGGCTTTCTACACTGTGAACATGTATGGGATGCTTGATGTAAGGCAGAAGCTCTGCCAGGCACTGGGTTTATAGAAGTGAATAGAGTAGTTCCCTAAGTCTGGGCCAGTATAGGAATGTCCAGTACTGTATGCCCTACTAGTCTCTTCTGTGTGCCCATCACAGACACCTAGTTGATCATAGTGGGGATAACACCCCAACCCCTCTCACCTCGGTGTAGGTGTGGCCTTTGGGCAGAACTCAAAGGATTAGTTGGGAAGAATTTTATTCTTTTAAATGTTCAAGCTAAGTAATTTTAACTGAATAAGCATTTTGGTAGTCCATTCTATACTTGAGTTTTCCTAAAGAAGGAATTTTTCAATAAGCTTTGAGGTATTAAAATACCTAAACTTAGAAAGTGCCTCAAAGTGACATTATTGGACAGGCCCCTACAAAGACTTAACACCCCCCCCCCTTTTTTTTTTAAGTCAGTAAGATTGACTTGTTCTTCTGTCCCTTTGTCTTAAGAATCATTTATTTTCTATTAAAATCGTGATTTAATAATGAACTTTCATCTAGATCAAAGATAGTTTTTCAGGTGTTTGTAGAAAAACGGAAAAAAAATTATAGCTACAACTAATTTCTAATGGTTCAATTTAGAAATTACTTAACAAGATTTTTTAAAATAGAGTTGTTATTTTTAGATGTGAATTTGGACATTGGATCTGGACATGACACATGTGGAGAAACATCTTCAGAGAGTTACAGTTCTCCGTCTAGTCCACGACATGATGGAAGAGAAAGTTTTGAAAGTGAAGAAGAAAAAGACAGAGGTTTGCTCTTTGGAAGGGGGTGTAGGGAGAGGTGGGCGGGAGGCGGAGGAGGGAAAAGTGCGGTTGTCCTCTCTTCAAATCAAAGTCAAACAAGGACTTTTATGTTCCTATAGATGCCATTACTGATTTTGAATTTAATTGGTATAAAGGGCTTCTCACAGAGCATTGCCTTAGCAGCTCCGAGCAATGTTGATTTTACAAACTTACCGCATATAAAATTTAACAGGAAGAAGGTAGGATCATACCAAATACAGTTAGTACAGAAAGGTAGAAAGCATGTGTGTTGGTAGATGGATATGTATTTATACTTTTATCAGTCTTTGTGATTGATCCTTTTATCATTATAAGATACCCTTCTTTGTCTCCAGTAGTAAGTTTTCTCTTAAATTCTGTTTTTCCTGGTAGTAATACAGGCATCCCAGCTCTTTTGCTTGCATGCTAATTTATTTTCTATCCTTTTATCTTAGACTGTACTGTATCTCTTCTAAGCAACATAGAGTTTGGTTTTTATCCATTCTGCTGATCTCTGCCATTTTCCCGTTTTATATTTAATGTGATTACTGATAAGGCAGAATTTACATCTGCCATTTTGTTGTTTTCTGTACGTGTTACATCTTCAATTCTTCCTTCTTGAAGTTAGCAAGCAGTGAGAGCTTCGGGCCTTTTCAGATCTTCCTGGGAATGTTCTCAGCCCTAGACGTGAGCATAGCCTTCTTGTTTCCAGGAATATATTGAAACTTTTCAGAGCCCACTGTAGACTTCTCATTCCCAATATTTTCATCCTGGGTTTTGGTCAGCCTCTCGTTAGCCCCAGCTGGTAACACTGCCTCACGCAGCCTCGTTTAAACCGTTGCGGCTGATCGGTTATGGTAGGTGTCCTGGGGGTGAGAGGCAATAACGCAGTGAGCTTGACCTACCAAAAGGGTCAAATAGTGACAAGATAGTTCCTTAGTGCAGGGCTTTAGGGGAACTCCAAACCCATGTTTCTTCTAATGGCTGCCGGGCTGGTGGTTCACACGAGCAGCTGCCGTAGTTGAGGGCCTACTAGTTTCCAAGGAATGGAGTGTGGCAGGGTAAGTGCCAGGAAGCTGTTTGTTCTCACAGATGCAGCTGTTTTTCTTAAACACTCCCTGGATTGTGGTAAGCCTTAGTTAATTTCCAGAGTTCTTAAAAAGTTAATTTTGACAGTTTTTGGTAGGGATCTAATTGCTTTTAGTTTTTGGTAGGGATCTAATTGCTTTTAAGGAGGAGTGGATTATTAAAGGTCCTTATTCCACCTTCTGATTTGATTGAATGGAGATGTTCTTTGCACATAACATCTGATTGGTGGCGCTTTGGTTCTGAGGTGTACCCACCCTGGTGGGCAATATCATGTGATTGGGCTTCCTAGGGATGGGTAGATGTCCTTAGACTCCATCATTTCAGCCACATGCACTTTCTTCCTGGGCAAGCCTGCTGCTCTCTAGGACCTTAGCTTCAGTATTACCAGTCACATCTTTAGGAGCTGTGTGACAGTGTCGCTGCGTCATGGACAGTGAAAGTCAGTCTTGGATTCACAGTGTGCAGTGACTGCCCACCAGTTCTAGTCTGAGGCAAGTGCTGTACGTCTGCTCTGCAATTTTCCTCATTGAAAAAGAAAAAGAAATAACTTCACAGAACTATTAGGAAGTTTAAATGAGAGAATTTTTATACCTTACCCAGGTAGACAAGTTTCCGAGGAGGCTTCATCACACATGTTGTGCA
Source organism: Loris lydekkerianus (assembly GCA_963574355.1). Taxonomy (NCBI): domain Eukaryota; kingdom Metazoa; phylum Chordata; class Mammalia; order Primates; family Lorisidae; genus Loris; species Loris lydekkerianus. The sequence goes on along the minus strand of CAUYPK010126871.1, from coordinate 46,294 downwards.
TGAGTCTGTAAGATGCTCAGAAGATTCTGTGGCTGTTTGGCTCACACTGCAGACTTGGCCCGGTTGTCAAAATGGTTAGATTAACTCTGTAGCGACTTTTGCTGTTGTCAGACATCCTGATTTGGTGGCCTGTCTAGAGGAGCTTGCATGTTTCCAAATAGGCTCGGTTATTAAGTGACAAAAATGAACCTTTCCTAAATGAAAGAAGCACTTAGGGCTCTCTCAAACCAGAGAAAATATCCATTATGATAGAGAGCTTTGATCATTTTTAGAATTCAGAGTGGATGAAAACGCCACTTTGAGAAGCACGTGGGTGGCTTTGCTGTGGTGCTGGATGGGATGTGATGGTGTTCTGTTTGGGACTTTATGTGTTCTGAAGTTGGTACAAAAAAGGGCAAGACATCTTCGACCCGTCAGCTGTGCCTGAAGTATTCCTTTCTTCAGGAATACTATTTTGTTTTTAGTGTTCAGTTTCAAAAATTATTAACACCTTAACCTTAAGCTGAATATAACCAATTCTTACATTAATAATTACAAACCTTTTAAGTACATGGTGCAATTCAGCATGTATTTTTGAGCAGAAAGATTTAAATGTAGACACTACATTTAATTGAATCATCTGTGTACACATCAATGCAGTATCTGGGTTTATGACATTTAAACATTGTTAATTAGGTTGTATCTTTTGCCACCTTTATACCAAAAGTCAGGACATCTAGGGGATTGCTAGATTGAAGTTATTTCTATATATCAGCATAAGAATAATGCAGTCATAGAAATAGGCCAGGCATAGTAGCTCAGGAGGCTGAGGTAGAAGGATTGCTGAGGCCAGGAATTTGAGACCAGCCTGGGCAATACAGCAAGATCCTATCTCTACATAAAGTTTAAAAATTAGCTGGGCATAGTAGCTGTAGTCCCAGCTACTTGGGAGGCTAAGATCAAAGGATCACTTCAGTTTAACAATTCTAGGCTGCAGTGAGCTTATGATTGCTCTGTTGCACTCCACTCTAGGCAACAGAGTGAGACCCTGTCTCTTTAAAAAAAAAAAAAAAAAGCAGCAGTAGAAACAAATCTATGTGCCATCTCGCCATTTTGATTTTGAAGAAATAGCAACACTCATATTTTCCTGCTTGTATTCTGGTATATTTGTTTTATGATTAGTAGAAGCTTTAAATTTTCTTTCCCTCATTGAAATACTTAGTAGTAAGAATAATGCATTGTAAAAAACTCTTTTTCATTCCCTACTTCTAGATATTTGAGTTATTAGTGTCCTGATTGAGCTCTTTAAATTATATCATGTAATCATTTATCTGAGGTAAATAGAAGACCTGGATTTGACAGTGCAGAATCTAAACCAAGTGGATTGCCTAAGATTTGTTAAGGTTAAAGTAATACTTTCCTCACTAATAATAAAATAGTATTAAATAAATCTGTTTTATACTGTGCTTCATTCAGTCTCCAAATCTTTTGGATTTTTTTGTTTATATCCCCATGTGGTTTGGTTTTGTTTTGAGACAGAGTCTCACTTTGTCACCCTCAGTAGAGTGCTATGGCATCATAGCTCACGGCAACCTCAAACTCCTGGGCTTAAGCGATCTCTTGCCTCAGCCTCCCAAGTAGGTGGGACTACAGGTGCCCACCACAAGGTCTGGCTATTTTTCTGTTGTAGTTGTCATTGTTGTTTGGCAGACCCAGGCTGGGCTCGAACCTGCCAGCTTCTGTGTATGTGTGCCCCCCTTCTCCCCCCGCTGGCCCTAACCACTGAGCTACGGGTGCCAACCCATCCCCATGTTTTTTAAATGAAACGTGTATATAATGGTGATTCATTAAGGTCAGCTGGGGCTGGGGACAGTGGCTTACACCTCTAATCCCAGCACTTGGGAGGCCAAGGTGGATGGATTGCCTGAGCTCACAGGTTCAAGACCATTCTGAGCAAGAGTGAGACCTCATCTCTAAAAATAGCTGGGTGTTGTGGTGGGCATCTGTAGTCCTAGCTACTTGGGAGGCTGAGGCAAGAGATTGCTTAAGCCCAGGAGTTTGAGGTTGCCGTGAGCTATGATGCCATGGCACTCCACTGAGGGTGACAAAGTGAGACTCCGTCTCAGAAAAAAAAAGGCAGCTTGGACAGTTTGGAAACATGATAGAGGGACACACCTTCCAAACTTCATAGTTAATTTTGGGTTTATTTAGATTCTACTTCTAGCAAGAAAGATGAGAGTTAGGCTTGTGTTAATATCTGTATTTGTGTGTTTCCTTTAGACACAGACAGCAATTCTGAGGATTCTGGGAACCCATCCACAACTCGATTCACAGGTTATGGTTCTGTCAACCAGACTGTCACTGTCAAGCCACCTGTACAGATTGCTTCACTAGGAAATGAGAACGGAAGCCTTTTAGAAGACCCCTTAAACTCACCCAAGTATCAGCATATTTCCTTTATGCCAACTTTACACTGTGTCATGCACAATGGTGCCCAGAAGTCTGAAGTTGTCGTTCCTTCGCCCAAATCTGCTGATGGTAAAACAATAGGGATGCTTGTTCCTAGCCCTGTTGCTATCTCTGCAATACGGGAGTCCACAAATTCAACCCCTGTTGGAATAATAGGACCAACAGCTTCTACTGGAGAACTAGAAAAACACCTTGAACTACTGGCTTCCCCTTTACCTATTCCGTCAGCCTTCCTTCCACATAGTAGTACTCCTGCTTTGCACCTAACATTTCAGCGGCTAAAATTGCCACCACCACAGGGATCTTCTGAGAGTTGCACGGTTAACATCCCTCAACAACCAGCCGGAAGTCTGAGCATCGGATCACCAAACACTGCCTTTATTCCTGTCCACAACCCAGGTAGTTTTCCAGGGTCACCTGTTGCTACCACGGACCCCATCACAAAGTCTGCATCTCAAGTGGTAGGACTAAATCAAATGGTGCCTCAAATTGAGGGAAACACAGGGACAGTCCCTCAGCCTACCAATGTGAAGGTAGTTCTTCCAGCAGCTGGCCTCTCAGCCGCACAGCCACCAGCTTCCTACACCTTACCAGGCTCGCCCCTCGCTGCTGGCGTGCTCCCCAGCCAGAACTCCAGCGTGCTAAACACAGCAGCCCCTTCTCCCCAGCCGGCGAGCACGGGCCTGAGCCAGGCCCAGGCTACTGTTCCTCCCGCGGTTCCTACCCACACCCCAGGCCCAGCCCCGAGCCCAAGCCCTGCTTTGACACACAGTACTGCACAGAGTGACAGCACATCTTACATCAGTGCTGTGGGGAACACGAACACTAATGGGACAGTAGTACCACCGCAGCAGATGGGCTCAGGTCCATGTGGTTCTTGCGGGCGAAGGTGCAGCTGTGGGACCAATGGAAACCTTCAGCTAAATAGTTACTATTATCCTAATCCAATGCCCGGACCAATGTACCGAGTCCCGTCGTTCTTTACTCTGCCGTCCATTTGCAATGGCAGCTACCTCAACCAAGCACATCAGAGCAATGGAAACCAACTTCCTTTTTTTCTGCCTCAGACTCCATATGCAAATGGACTAGTACATGACCCCGTCATGGGGAGCCAGGCCAGCTATGGCATGCAGCAGATGGCAGGGTTTGGGAGATTCTATCCTGTGTACCCAGCACCTAACGTAGTTGCCAACACCAGTGGTTCGGGGCCCAAGAAGAATGGGAATGTCTCGTGTTACAATTGTGGTGTCAGCGGACACTATGCACAGGACTGTAAGCAGTCGTCCATGGAGGCCAATCAACAAGGTAATCACAATAACTCCCAGAGGACTTGTTTTTGAGTTCACCTGTTCCTTCTTCCTTTCCTTACTGATCATGGGATTCTGTTGTAGCAGAAAGATCTGTTTGTTCGTTTACGGATATTGTGTTTTCAGTGGCAAATCATAAAATACAACCTAGTGTAGATCCAGGTCACACAGAGCACAAGAAAGTTCAGAGGAATTCAGTTACCGATTAAGGAATAAACTCTACAGGCACTTTTTAAGGAATGTAATGGGAATTTGCATTATTGTAACGATAAATCTCTTGCTTGAAGCATTTTTTTTAAAACTACAATTCTGTTTCATAGAATAAGCAAAATTTTTAAATATTGAAAACCTAGGAAGTAATCTAGGCATCCTGATATGTAAGGTTTCTAGTAACTAGTTAGTATATCTGTACATAACCAGCTGGCCTCATGCGTACACCCACTGCTATTCTTTTCCTTCCCAGCAAATGTTGAAAAAACAAAAAAATTCCAAGATTTCTATTGCATTTTACAGGAAGCAAAATAGTGCACCACTGATTTGGCGGAGGGGAATTTGTACTAGGCTTAATACCACGACCACGAGAAAGAAGGGTGTGTTCAGACGATAGGTGTGAGTGAGGTGCCAAACGCACCATCCACCTCTGACGGTTGTCTTACACCTGCATTTGGCCTTTGTCATTCTGCCAGATCTTACCCAGGAATAAAAAAGTCTCGAATTGGGAGTATATTCACTTGCCATTCTTAGAAGAAAGTCAAGTTCAGTAGTTTTAGATTGAATGTAAAGCACAAACTTCATATTCCTTTTCCGAAGTTATTTGATGTGTCGTGTTGAAGTGGTACTATAGTGCTGAAGAAGGTGCCTTGTGAAGAGCATGCCCCTTTGCTATCTTGTAGTGGTTTGTGATGACGTTTCCTTGTAAGCGGTGACTTAGCAGTTCTGTCTTTCCCATTTTAGGCACTTACAGACTGAGATACGCACCTCCCCTCCCCCCTTCTAGCGATACGTTGGATTCTGCAGACTGAGACAAGTAAAGCTTGCCTACTTAACACACTCAAGTGTGGGGAGTCATGGGGTGTGGAGGGGAGGAAAGGAAAGGTATTTTGTTCGTTTCTTTGTCTATACATTTCCTAGATTTCTATGCAGTTGGGATTTTTCATTTCTCTTGTACCAATGTCCAAAACAAGAAAGAATGCCATGCTTTTGAGCCTCTGGTCTCCTGGTTCAACAACAGGCTTGTATGTATGATACATGTAATTTAAACTTCCAAACTATCAAAAGGAAAATGTTGACACGTGGTTTTTTTTTAACACTGAATTACTTGCTGTGTGCAATGTTTACTGAACTTTGAAACTGTGTATTTGACCTTTTTTTACAACACTGGTGACAGTCATATGGTTTTGAAAAAAAGAAACTTTGCTTCTTCCCCAGCTTTTCTCACTTTCCCCCTAAACTACACCTTTCTCCCTCCCCTCTCACTCTGTCCCTGGCCTTCGGCAGGAGTGGCCAACAGTGTTTGTATCCACACTTTCGTGAACTGCTCTGCATAGAAACCAAGGACAAAATGTTTCACCTTAATCTTATGGGAGAAATCAAGCTCCTGAAATAGTGTGTATATGTGTAGTAAACAGCGTCACGTGAATACATATATGCAGCGCTTATTGTCCAAATGAAAATGAAAAGTAAGTGGAGGAGAGAGGAGGAAGTCAAACCATATGAAACTGAAAACATAGGATGTAGGAAATGGACAAAAAGCTCTTTCTTAAAAAAAAAATCATCATACTTTTTTAGCCTGTTGCTTCAGAGAGACACAAAGTGAACACACTGGTGTGAATGTTGCTCTCCGTGTGCTTGTGTTTGTAGTGGAAGTCCACAGCCAATTTTACTTGTCTACCACCATGTTGTGCTCAAAGAGACACTACCTGAGTGAAGATCTCTTCCTTTCCTCTACCAACTGTTACAGTGTTATGTTGTGTTTAAATTGTGTACGGTTTCTTGCAATCCGATCAGAAGCTATGCGTTTCTACAAAAGGTCAGGTATTTTGTTCCCTAACCTGTCTCTCGTAGCAAAGTCACTTTTATAACAGTTTACCACTATGCTTGATTATAATGTGAAAGACTGAATTCTGAGTGTGTTAAGACGGTATTAATCATGTCAGTGTCATGTCACTAAGTTTAATGCTGCTGTTTTTTAAAAAAAAAAAAAAAAAAAAGTTTTTTAAAGCCAATCTATGTACTAAATTGCTTCCAGGTAATTTTTGATTTCTTAAAGTGCACTGAGGTTATCTGGAAGACTGGGTGTATTTTTTGGTGACTGCTGCATTCAACAGCAATGAACAGCTACCACTGTCTGGTCACAGGTGAAGGGCTTGGGGGCTTGGCTTTGCTTTTCCATTCCTCAGTACAGAACAGAAGTGATGGATTTTTGTCGCGTGGTGTAACGCTGGTATGCAGCAGAGGAACTTCAATATTTGGTCTTGGTTCAGAAGCCTAACAGATTGCTAGACAAAAGAAAAAACTTGAAAAAAAGAAGCTTAATTTAATGCTTCATGAGTAGCATTTATATTTATAGCACCAATGTACATTTTGAAATTTTCTTTCAGGGGTGGGAGTTATGGGGAAGGGGAAGGGGTGGGCATGAAGGGGTAGATGAAAGCTTTAACTTAGAAAGAAAAAAAGTTCGAGTAAAGAAAATTATTTTGATTAAATATATTTTATTTGCTCTGGGTATTTTTGGACCACATTATTAATTGTTAAGCTGCAGTTAAGTTGTTCAAGTGAGAGTTTTGATAAGCCACATCTGGGCCGCATTGTGAATCACTTGCCAGTTGTACTTTATGGAGCTTACTTTATGATTTAAAATACTGTACTGTACATAGGAGGTATGTTACCTTCTCCTTATTTGTATGTTTACCATATACTTTGATATTTGAAATGTTATGTACTGGAAAGGCCACTTATATTTCTAGAACAGATTGGATTTTATGCAACCTTTTTTCCTTGAATTAACAGCAATAAAAAATGAAAAACAGCTTAAGAATTGTGCCTTATTACAAATTTCATAAAAGTAAAAGGACATCATACACTGCGATTTTTTTTTTTTTTTAAAGATCAACCCATTTCCTTTAATGTGGGCAGTGAATCCCAGAGTCATTTACCATCTGTACGTTCTCCTGTTCCCCAAATGGGCGGACCACAGGTCTTCTGTGTGACCACTAGAAGGAGCCCGAGCGTCAGTGTGCATTGGGCACGCGCTATGGCCTGCAGACTGTGGTGTAAACGAGGTGGAGTCCTGGTCTCCCTGGAGCACAGAAGTGTTTCTGCATTAGGCCTGTCCCACCGAAAGTGGAAAGGACCGGATTACTGCTCAAACTTGTTAATGTGACTTTGTTAGCCAGGCATTATCTCAGTACAACGTCCAATGTCTTTTATTTCATGGAGAATTCTCTTCTATAATGCAGACTCAAGTAAGAATTTTTACACAGTCAGTAATTTATAAGAGACGGTTGGGGGGCCCCGTGTATTGTCACCCTGCCATGTCCTTCCTGTGGTTCTGATCAGTCCTGGACAAAGAGGGGCTCGAGCCCTCAGGCCTGAGGGTTATTGTCTGGAGCCATCTAGCAGGTGTTCCCTCTGAGTCCAGTGGAGTGGTGAGTTTGAAATGATTATAGATTTTCCTGATTATTTACAGGGCACCAACTTACCTTTTTTGCCATCAAATACATACCTGTAACGTAGCATGTATAAGTCATGAGCCCAACTTGAAAATTAACTAGGATGTTACCACTGTGATTACTTGTGTTCCTGTCCTGTCCCATTTCTCTCCTTCCCCTGCTACACCAAGGTTACCACAACTGAAAAATTGTATTATTCCTTTGTTTGTTTTGGCTTTCCTCTGCCCTAAATGTATAGTTTATTTTTGCTTTTTCTGAGCTTTATAAAAAGGGTCCTTCAGTGCCTAGTTTTCTGTGACTGGCTCTGCTCATCTGATTCCGTGGCCCCACAGTTTTCATTCTCATTACCTTATAGGGATATGATTGTGTCAGGTAGAACATAGATAAATATGTCAATGGACATTTGGGTGATTTTCATTTTTTGGGCTATTGCAAACAAGGTTGTTAGTAATGTTTTTGTACCATTTCTTTCTTTTTTTTTTTTTTTTTTTTTTTTTAGCTATAAACAAGTTGTTAGGAACATTCTGATTTGTGTGTGCAAGAAACACTCCCATTAATCTGGGAGTGCAATTGCTGGATCATAGGACTTGCAAGCGTTTAGTTTTCCAAGACTGGCCATATTTTCCAAATGATTTACAATCATACCGGCAGTGTATTAGGGACCCGTGAGTCTCCCCGACTTCACCTTCCTGAGCTGGGCCAGGCGCACACGTGCAGCCTGGGTGTTGGTGCAAGGCCCTGTGGTGGAGGCGAGTCTGGAGAAGAGCCTCAGTGTGGGCAGGGAGGGTTGATGGTCACCCCAAGGGAAGGGGACACATCATGGGCAGGAAATGTCCCAGGAACAGAGATGACAGCAGTGTGTGGTGAGAGAGGCAGATGAAGACAAACATAGTCCTACTGGAGGGAACATTTTGGAAGAGGAACTTTATGGGTACTATAGACAGAATGGGGCCAGATTAGAGAATTTGGAGCTGATTGAAAAATTCGAAGTTTCCAAGTTCTAAATAGAAGAGAAACATGTTGACCATGGTACTTGAGGAAATCATTGGATGGTCAAGGAAAGAAAGCCTAAAAGTTGAGGAGAGGGTTAGGGTGAGGCCTGGACTATGTGTTGCCAGTCTCAGAGGAAGAACTGACTTGGTAACACCCATTTAGAAAGGATTGCAAGAGATAAGTAGAAGGGACAGTAGAGCTCTGAGCTTCATTTTCTCTAGATGGAAGGTAACATTTTTATTTTAATTTGTGGCTCTGAGGATTAAATTTAATACATGGGAAAGAGCCAGCATAATGAAATCGCATGGAGAAGGCACTCAAATTTTGTTAGTTGACTTCAATTTTATTGAGCAGGAGGACCGTGATAATGTTTTAAGAGATAGGGGAAATGGGAAAGAGAATGTGTTCATCTGGGAGTGAAGTGGGTGGTTCTTCAGGCTCATCAGGTGAAGATTAGTTAATTCTGCCCTGTCCACTGATCATAGACAAAGTATTCCTTGCCCTGGAGAGAAACCTAGTTAGAGGTTGCCATTAATGGTGGGGATGGACTTCGTAACATGCTGAGTTGCATAGTCTGATCATTCAGTACCAGAGTTAAAATAAGTTTGTCACATAACAAATGCAGATTTCTTTAAGCACTGAAAATCAGATTTTTCTGAGGAGGTTCCAAGGAGATGAAAGCACAGTGTAAAATATGTTTTTTCTTTTTTTAACAGGTAGCATCTAGTACTTAGGAGCAACATCCATATGAGCTTGGAAGACACCTTTTTCAGTTCCGCATACTGATTACAAAAGCATTCTAAGGTTAAGGCAGTGAAGCCACATGGAGGCAAGCTGTGACAATGGCACAACCCCATAATCCTCCCACACTCCCATCTCAAAGAATAGAGAAAAAAATGCTGACCCCCTCCCCCACCCCACCAAAAAGGCTCACTTACTTTCAGGGAAATGAGTTTTGAGGTGTGAGGGATGAAGTGAGGAAACGGGGTGCTCTGACTTAAAACACGACACAACGTCTCTGCGTCTTCTGTGTCCAGAGTAGAATGAAGGGCTCTGGGGTCTGAAGGTTGGGCGGCAGAAGTCACCTGGGGGCTGACAGGGTGTTTGTTCCGTGTGCACAGAGGGCAGGCCATGGGGGAGGGCAACCTTGTCTTCTCCCAGGGATGCCCATTAACATCCTGGCTTGCCCCAGTCTGGCTTCCTGAGGTCCATCAAGCATTCATACTTGCAAATCATAGCTGTTATGCCTGTTCTTGCAAAAATAACTTTTCTTTGCCATATCCCAGAGAAAAATTTACCTAATTCTTAAGTGCTGTCCTCTCTTGAAAATACAAGACTGAAACATGAGTACACATCCCCTGAACTCTGTGTGTGCATGAATTTATGGATCTTGGCAGCACAGGGAATTGGAGTTTCCGTTTCCTGTTATGGACAGAAGGGGTATATCACACATTGGGACCATAGGCCCTCCACGCAGTCACTTCCATCTGGGGTTGATTGCAGGTTGTGGTCACCGGAAGCTCATAATCCCAAGATCCCATTTTGCTTTTTGAACTTTGGGAGTGGGAGGTGGGGTGAGGTGGGGGGTGGGTGGTTCTTCATTGTTTTTCTTTTTCCTCTTGCAGCTCCAACTTGATCGGCTCTAAGGAGGCCTCAGCCAGCCTTTCACCAGAAGAAATGGCTGGTTGGAAAGCAGTGCCACCTGGTGGGAGATGAGGACAGTGCAAGCAAGCAGACGCTATTTCCTACTGACCTAAATTAGAGAAAATTAAACTGTAAGAGAGAAAACATTTGGGATTGTACACCTGTGCCCAAAACCTTAAAGAATGCTGGCGGCTGGCTATAAAAGCAATTTGAGCAGTCTCTTCGTTCAGCCGTTGACATTTGAGTTTGTGTATAAACACCTTAAAGGCACAATGATTCTTCTCCATTTCTTTGCACTTCTCTGTTCATTTGGTCATCACAATTGTGAAAGGGATGGGACCTTCCCCCTCTGTTTTCTGTATTAGGAATTTGGGGTTTGGCAAGATTAAATGAGGAAGGCCAGGCCTTGACTTCAGCCTGCACCGTGTCCTGCCTCCCAGATGTGTCTGCGCTGAACCACGTGCAGTGGCTTTTACAAACTGAAAGGGGAGAGGAACCCTCAGTCTAACAACCATGTGGCCCCTGGATTCCTAAGCGGGCTGGACCTGGTTGTGGGCACACCTGGAATGCAAGCCACGTCCTAGCTTGTCGGGATGTCTCTTTTTCTGTGTGTCTCTTGCAGGAGTTAAAGACATGGAATGGGAAAATTTCCAGAGATAGGAAACCTCAGGACTTTTTAGAACTGAGCTTTAAATATTTTCCTATCTCGGATAAATTCAAGAAGTATCAACGTCTGCTGATACAGAAGGTTTTAAACTCATGGGCACACTGAGTTTTGCTTGGCAAAGATTTTTATTATCCTGTATCATAAGTTGAATATGAAGTGGATATTCCGTTTTTAAGACTTCAGAAATTAAGGAATGAACGGATGAACAGACAGAGCAAGTCACTGCTGGTATTTTCAGAGCTCTAATATTTGCAAGTTGGTTGTCTCAAGCACCCCCTCTACTAGCCACGCCCCACAAAAACTCCTAAGGCTAAGAACCCAGATGGAAGTCACAGCAACCATCCCCACACTACTCAACAGGGCTGAGTGCTAAGAAAGTAAGTCAGTGCTTGCTCTTTGCTAGCATGTTGGAGTCCTGTTTGTTACATAGGAACTCAGTTGTGCCTTGGACACCTTCATAAAAACCAACCTGCTGGCCAGGCCTTACTAATCCTGGCTTTGTTCTCAGCACTCACCACACAGATGACCTTTCTCAGGTTGCTTTGCAGAAGGAAGGTAACACTCACTTTGTAGACCAGTTCGCAGGATTAAACCTGGAGAAATACAAAGCACTCAATGTCTGGCACATAGCAGGCTTCCAGTAAATTTGCAGTGGTGGCTAACAACCCTTGAATGCCTGGAGTAGGCCAGACACAGGCATTTCCGCCTCACAACAAACTCGTGAGGTCAGTTCTCTGCCCCATTTTACAGTTAGGGAATTCAAGGGGCACAGGATAAGAGTCAGTGTCTAAAGCAGGGGTCCTCAAACTGTGGCCTGCGGGCCACATGAGGCAGTGGGATTGTATTTGTACCCATTTTGTTTTTTTACTTTAAAATAAGATATGTGCAGTGTGCATAGGAATTTGTTCATAGTTTTTTGTTTTTTGTTTTTTAAACTATAGTCCGGCTCTCCAACAGTCTGAGGGACAGTGAATTGGCCCCCTGTTTAAAAAGTTTGAGGACCCCTGGAAAGACACAGAGCAAGTGAGTGACCAAGTGTCTGGGCAGTGTGGCTTTGGGGCATGGCTGGACACCTCCTTGTGCCTGTCCTTCAGGTGTGTCATTGCAAGTACAGACAGCCCCGGGCTGGGGTCAGGCAGGTGGGACTCAGGCTCTGCCTTAAACATGCTGTCACCTTGAGCAACTAGTCCTTTCTAGACCTTTCTTTTTTGTCTGAAAGCTATGTGGATGGTCAGTAAATGGTGGTAAGAGATTGAACTCAGTGATCTTGTGTTCCTTTCAGTTCCAAAATTTTGTGACTGACGTGAAGCTTGCTTTTTCACTTTCAGTGATTTACCAAGGTTTACACATCTTTCTGGTTTACTGTTTTGAAGTCCTTATTTGGTGTAGGTCAGGAACACAAACTTCAACTGTCACAATATGGTTGTGAGACGGGAGAACGTCCTCAGGTCCCCAGGGAAAAGCTGGGAGGAAGGACAGATGTCTGCCAGCCTGTCCCCAGGGGGCAGCATGAGTGCAGGGCTGGTTACATTTCTGCCGCCTCCATCCAAGTTTCTAGTCTCCTCTCTTCTCGTGTCTATAAAGCTGTCATTTTCAGGGACTTTTTAGCCAAAAGCTAAAGCTACTGGACTAAGTCTCATACCAGACGATAGGAGGTTAAGCCAACATGAACCAAGGGTTGGCAAATTACAGCCCACAGGCTGAGAATGCTTTCTCCATCTTTAATTGGTTGAAAAAATATTTTTAGTGACACATGAAAATTATATGAAATTCATGCTTCAGTGTCTACAAATAAAGTTTATTGGAACATGGCTACTGTCCTTCCTTTACCTCTTGTCAGCGGCTGTGATAGAAATCACGTAACCCTCACAGCTCAAAATATTTACTGCACTGTTAGAGTAAAAGCCTGCTGACCCCTGACGTTTACCAACCTTATCCAAATAAAGTTGCACTTTGGATTATCTCTAAAGTCCTAATGTTCTGTAAAGAGGAATTTGCACCCTCCTTTTTAGCGCTGTTTTCTTAGCACACTAAAGAGAAGTCTTTGCACACAGACCAGACACTGGCTGGGAGCCCAGGCGAGGGGTGGAGGAGGCACAGCTGACTTCAGTGGAGCAATACGTCGTCGACCACAGAGAGTGGAGAGATGGGTTCTGCCTGCCGACAACTGAAGGAGGATTTTTCCAAGGACATGGTGTAGTTGGGCCAAGAAGGAACAAGTGTGACTTCCCTTAGTGGAGAAAACAACATAAACAAAGGTGTATTTCAGAAAAGTAGCTCATATGGGAGGAGTTGGGTAGGGAGAGAGGAGAAGGTAGGGCAGCCAGAGCAGGGCTGGGAGACTGGGGAGTGGGCAGGGAGCGGGGAGGGGTGGGTCTCTGCTCGGATGGTCTTGTGGTACTTGAATGACATGTGGCCAGCCAGTGGTTCTCAAAGTGTTGTCCTGGGTTACCTGCAGTAGAGTCCTGGGCTCAAGTGAAAACACAGGATTCCCTGGACTCTCCCTCCCCCAAACACATTCCTGCCGAGTGGAAGTTTACAGAGAAGGCAGAGCCATCAAAGAAGGCTGAGAGTAAGAATTAAGAGACCTTGGAGAAGATCAAGAGAAGTGTCCTGAAGATGATAAGTAACATTTCAGGGATGAACTGGCAGTTACCATCACAGGGTAGAGATAAGGAATTAGTCAGCAATGTCCCTGGTGACTTCAGGAAGCTGATTACTGGAGAGCTGGTAGGGAGGGCCCAGGCAGGGGGAAAGGGGTGAGGAGTTGTGCTTGGTTAGAAGAGTGGCCTGTGGCCGCCTCTTTTTCTGGGAGAAGAGGGGTGGGGTGGGCAAGGTCTACAACTGGTGCTTGGAACGGGGAGCAGAGCATTGAGGCTCAGGGTCAAGGCTGGGGGTCGTCTGAGGCAGAGACCAGATATTTGAGGGGCAGCCAATCACAGCACAGTTTAGAGACCACTTTTTTTTCCTAATGATGCCCTCAAGCCAGGGCAAGAGAAGGGTCAGGTTTATCTGGGCTGGAGATTTGTGGATTTCCTGAAAGGATTTTGTGATTTCACTGTCCTTGCTAATCCAACTACCTCTTGCCAGCTCTTATCTCCCCTTCCTGGTCGCTCTCCTAACAAGCCCATTTCCATCTCTCCTACAAGCTGGAGTGAGAGTCTGAAGTCAGCACCCTGTGTGCCTGCAGTGCCCAGTGACTCTGGGCCTCGTCCCAAGGGTCCTGCTGCCACTAGGCCACTGGTTTTTGTGCCAGTTTCCATGCCACCATTCCCAGATCAAATGGGAAAAGGACTTGTCCCAGAAGACCCAAACCTTGTTCCTGAGTCCCTGATCTCTGGTAACTCTAATTGGTCACACCAGAGACAAGAGAGTTTTCCGGGCCCACCAGAGGGGTTGTTTTCCTACACAGACAGTGTGCGTGAGGCCACAAGCCAAACTCGACACTCCAGTAGTAGAGTCGTACAGAAAGCTGCATTTGGACTTGACCACCTTGGACTATGGAAGTATGAAGAGGTGAGTGGCTAAAATTTGCCTTTTAGTGGCTGGGGGTGAGGGAGGGAGTTTGCTGAACGTAGGAACATAAAGTCTCGGACAAGCAACTTAGCAAGCATTTCACAAGGATCGATTAACAAGTGATATTATGGTTCAACTCTGTTTAACTTTAGTTGCTAAATTTTTTGAACAGAACTGTGATGTAGGCTTGGTGCCTGTAGCTCAGTGGTTTGGGCGCCGACCACATGCACCGGAGCTGGCGGATTCGAATCCAGCCCAGGCCTGCCAAACAACAATGACAACTACAACCAAAAAACAGCTGGGTGTTGTGGTGGACGCCTATAGTCCCAGCTCCTTGGGAGGCTGAGGCAAGAGAATCGCTTAAGCCCAAGAGCTAGAGGTTGCTGTGAGCTGTGACCGCCACGGCACTGTACTGAGGGCCACACAATGAGACTCTGTCTCAAAAAAAAAAAAAAAAAAATTATAATGTAAAGGTGATTAGCATAGACAGAGTTCGAATCCCAAAGCTGTCCCTTACCTACTGGCCCACACAGCAGCTCCCTTCCCCCTAGATAAAGGAGACATCGGTGTCCACCCCATACCTTTGTGTGAGAATTGGTAAAACACGGCATTTAAATGTGGTGCCTAGCATACAAGGAGCAAGAACATAATGTTATATATCCTTTTAAACTGTTTTCTTATTCAAAACCTGCCTTCCTATTTTAGAGCCTCTCAAAATTAGAAATGCTTCCCTTCTCTGGATTAGATGTTGCATTCTTGGATGTTAGCTATTTTTATTTTACATATTTATAGTCATCCTATGCATGTATTTTGACTCTCATTTTTATAGTTGATGAGCTAGTAGATACTTCATTACTAACTAAAGTTCATAGTTCATCGAGTTTACTCTTTGCTGTATAGTTCTGTGGGTTTGGACAAATGGGTGATGACATGTATCCTCCACTACAGTATTATACAGAATAGCTTCCCTTCCCTAGAAATCCTCTGTGCTGGGCGGTGCCTGTGGCTCAAGGAGTAGGGCACTGGCCCCATATGCCCAGGGTGGCAAGTTCAAGCCCAGCCCCAGCCAAAAGCTGCAACAACCACAAAAAAAAAAGAGAAAAAAAGAAAAGCAAAGAAAAGAAATCCTCTGTGCTCTGCCTATTCCTCCCTCCCTCCCCGGTTCCCCTCATGACCACTGATATTTTACTGACTCCACAGTTTTACTTTTTCCAGAATGTTGTATACGTAGTTGGAATCACACAGTATGTAGCCTTTTCAAATTGGCTGCTTCTGCTCAGCAGTATGCACTCAGGCTTCCTCTGTGTCTTTTCATAGGTCGATCACTTGTTTCTTTCTTTGCCAAGTAATATCCCATTGCATGGATGTGTCATGGCTCCTTCATCCATTTGCCTTTTGAGGGACATCTTGACTTTGGCAGTTATGAATAAAGGCACTATTTGTGTGCAGGGGTTAGGACATAAGTTTTCGGCTCATTTAGGTAAATACCAAGGACTGCCATTGTTGGTTCATACGGTCAGAGTATGTTTAATTGTATAAAAAATTGCCAAACTATCTTCTGACATGACTATCCCATTTTTGCCTTCCTACCAGCAATACATGAGAGTTCCTGTTGCTCCACATACTCACCAGCATTTGGTGCTGTCAGTGTTTTGGACTATAACCATTCTAATAGGCGTGTAGTGGTATCGTTGTTTTAATTAACAATTCCCTGCTGAAGTATTATCTTGAACATCTTTTCATATGCTTATTTGTCATCTTCTTAAGCAAGGTGTCCAAAAATCTTTTGCTGATTATTTAATTGGGTTGGCTGCTTTTTTATTGTTCAGTTTTAAGAATTCCTCGTATATTTTGGATATCAATCCATTATGGGATTTACATTTTGCAAATACAGTATATTGTCCCAGTTTGTGACTTGTATTTTCATTCTCTTAATGCTTTTTTTTGAGACAGAGCCTCAAGCTGTCACCCTGGGTAGAGTGCCATGGCATCACAGCTCACAGCAACCTCCAACTCCTGGGCTTAAGCGATTCTCCTGCCTCTGCCTCCCAAGTAGCTGGGACTACAGGCGCCCGCCACAATGCCCGGCTATTTTTTTTGGTTGCAGCCTTCGTTGTTGTTTTGCGGACCCGGGCTGGATTTGAATCCACCAGCTCAGGTGTATGTGGCTGGCCCTTTAGCCGCTTGAGCCACAGGCGCCGAGCCTAATGCTTTATTTTGTTGCAATGAAACTGAAACTTGAGGACACCATGAGACAGAAACTAGTCATAGAGGTTTACTTTTTCTTTATTCTCATCAGATGCAAGGCCAAGCAGTGTCTAATGGTACTCCCTTGTGCCTTCAGCAGCAACATGCCAAAGGTGGGACGTCTGAGCTGACGCAGCTCACTCAGCAGAGCGGGTGGACCCTGGGGACTTCCCCAAAGGATAACCAAGGCACTATCTGGAGGCTGGGTCAGTACTGACCTGACCTGCCCAGGGGGCAGAAATTATAGGACTTGCCCTTATAACTTTGACCTTATCTGGGACACAAAGGACTGAGCTCCTCAATGTATTTACAACATATTAGAAGAACAAGTACCAGGTTTCCAAACCTAGAGGATTTAAGCAGGAATTGCAGGTGTTGCCTGTCCCCTCTCCACCACCCAGTACACATGTGCCTCCCTTCTAGAAGGCACACATAGACCTTCACAGAGCCTTGGCAGAACAACAGACAACAGTACCAGGCTATTAATCCTGTCTGCTTCCCATAGGATGGAAAATCATTACATGGCAGTGGAGAGGAAGTTCAGCCTATGCAGGGCTTTTCCTGTGGGTCTCCAGAACACTTCTCGCATCCTACCTGCCTCCTGATAATGCCTTGACCTGATGTTTCAGAAGAGCTAAGTATCTTCTCAGGAGTTCAATAGTAAAATATGCCTGTTTCTGGCTATATTAGAAAAGGTATAGCAACGAGCAAGTAAATTATCCTAGAGTTTCTTTGACTTCAGTGAAACAGCAAAGTGGTGGAAACTGCCAGGAAGCCTGTGAAATGCTGAATGCCTGGGGTGGGCCTGAGAGTGTGCATTTTATAAGTTCCCAGGCCATTCAGATACACATGAAGTTAAAGCACAAACTTCAGAGGCCTAAAAAACCTGGGTTTAGATTTTGACTTTGCTGCCTTTGGGCAAATATTTAAATACCTTAATTCTCATCTGCAAACTGGGAATAATTATAGGGTTGTGGAAAAAAACAAGAATCAATCCATACTTTATACCATATTCAAAAGATAAATGTAGGAGCGGTGCCTGTGGCTCAAAGGAATAGGGTGCTGGCCCCATATGCCGGAAGTGGCAGGTTCAAACCCAGTCCCAGCCAAAAACTGAAAAAAAAAAAAAAAGATCTAAATGTAAAAACAAAAACTATAAATTAAATAGGGGAAAAAGTCCAGAAAGAAACTTTTATGACCTTGGGTTAAGCAAAGATTTCTTAGAAATCTTTGTGCTATACTGAAAGCACAATCCATTAGAAAACAAATTAATAAACTGGACTTGATCAGAACTTAAAATTCTATTTTCTGAAAAACACTGTCAAAAAAAAGTAAAAAGACAAGTCATAGAGAAAATGTTTGCACATCATATATTTGATAAAAGACTTGAATCTAGAATAAAGAACATCATATAATAAAACAACATAAAAAGTGGGCAAAAGATCTGAACAATTCACCAGGGAAGGTAAGTGTCAAGCCCATGAAAAGGTGATCCAGGAAACACAAGTTAAAACCACAATGAGAGACCACTACACACCTACTACAAAAAGACTGACCACACTATATATTAGCCAGTGGGTGAAGCAACTGCAACTCTGAGCTTCAGATGAGAATGTAAAATGATACACCCACTTTGGAAAAGATTGTCAGTCTCCTAACAAGTTAAACATACACTATGATCTGGCCAGTCTGCTTTTAAGAATTTACCCATGAGAAATGAATGCATATGTCTATGCAAAGATTTGTACAAGAATGTTGATAACAGCTTCATTTGTTTTAGGCAAAAAGGGAAAACAACTCTGATCTCCATCAAGACATAAAACTGTGGTCTCCAAATGGAACAATGGAATACCACTCAGCAATAAAAAGGATGAACTTTTGAGACACACAGCAACATGGGTGAATCTCCGAAATAATTTTGCTGAGTGAAAGAAACCAGGTCCCCTCCCTCCCCTCCCCCCAAATTAGTACAGACATGATTTCATTTGTATAAAATTACAGACAATATGAACAGTATAATGACCGGAAGCAGATCATTGGATGTGTGGATGTTGGGGGTGAGAACAGAAATGAAGGAATTACAAAGGGGCACAAGAAAGCCTTCGGATGTGATAGACGTGGATCTTGATTGTGCTAGTGGTTTCACAGGTATATAAATCAGAACATCAAATTTTACACTTCATGTGCATAACTCAAATTTTAAAAATTGAAATAAAATTTAAAATTCAGTTGTGGTAGCCATATTTCAAGCTCTCAAGGGCTACGAGCCACTAGTGGCTGCCCCACTGGATACCAGAGGAGACAATGCTCCCTCAGAGCAGAAGGTGCTATTGAGCAGTGCTGGTCCCACACAAGATGTCCTGTTCCAGCCTGGCAGAGAAGTCTAATAAATTATTATTATGGCCAAAGTGCATGCTGGCCCTCTTGTCTACAGAGATGAATGGATGTGGGTGGGGAGGGACACCTGGCAAGCAATCGTTGGCCATCAGGACAGTCCACAGGTGCGTGCCTGTGACTTCACTTGGACCTTTGGGAACGTGGGTACTTCCCTTTCTTCCTGCAGCCCTGAGTAATCTATTCAGGGTGAGGGCTCTGGGGTCTTCAGCCTATGTCCTGCACTCTTAAGTGGCCAGGTGAAGCCAGGAGGTCCCCTTCTCAGAATGACGTGTTTAAGTGTACCGAGTCACATAAATGGACTTACAGAGAACTCCCCTAGTGTTAAAATGCAGTTTGGTCCCCAGAACCTGGCGGTCTGGGACGACGAGTGTAACTGGGCGAAGCCCCTCCTTGAACCTATTTTGATAACTTGGCGATTCTCACTTCAGATTCCAGAGTCCAATAGAACAAGGAGTGTGATTTTCCCCGAAATCAGTCATTTTGGGGAGGAATCAAGGGTCTGAGACAAACCAGGACATCGAAGAAAAGCCGAGCCACCTGGCTCTCCCCAGCTGTGCCCGCAGACGCAGCCAGTATTGTGGCCAGGTGCGCCGTCCAGCGCCCCTCTCCCTAAATACATGCTGTATATTTTTAAATTACGTATTCAATAAAAATGTGTTGGAATCTAGCCCTCCGCGCTGCTCTGGGGCAAGACTGTGACATCCAACCTCACCTGAGACCGGGTGTCGTGCTGGGTTCGACTGGAGATCGAAGGCGGGGCGGGCCTGGCACTGATTCGGGGTCCCTTCAAGAGCCTCCAAGTTTGCAAGTGGGTCTCTCGGGGGTCTCTGCTCGCTTTCTCGTCCAGGGCCTCTGGCCCAAACCGTGTGATCCGGGGGGCTCCGCTGCCCCGGCCGCCACCCCATCCCGCCTCCCCAAGCACCCCGGAGCTCCGCGGCCGCCCCGGAGCCGTTTGCGCAAAGACCGGGTTGGGCGCCCTCCCCGCGGGACCGACCCGCTGGCTGGGGGTGCGGGGAGAGGCCGTCCCGGCGACCACCCGCGACATCGGTCTTCCGGGCTGTGGTGGAAACTCCTCTTCGAGTCTCCAAACCACTTGAGAACAGTACAGACGCCCAGATTTCACCCGGCGCTTCGCACTCGAGGGGTGTGGGAAACCCCTGGCACCCACGGCCGAGGACCTCTGAGGAAACGCGGCGACGGCCCGCCCCGCCCGGGAAGAGCCACCAGGCCGGGGAGGGGAAGCTCCAGCCCCTGCCACCGCCCGGACGACCCAGGCCCCGGCGCGGGCTCGTGTCTGCCGGGCACGCCCCAAAATGCGCTAGCGAGTGAGGCGAAGGCGCAGGCTCCTCTGGGCACCACCCAGCCTCTGCTGCGTCCAACAGACCGCAGTCTGGAAGAAGGCGAGAAAGGGTTCTGTCAAAGGTTAGGATAGACCTTCCAGCACCTTCTAAACCCCCAGAAAGCGGTGGCCTAGAAATTGCTCTTCCGCTCCCAGCGCCTCAACTGGAAAGGGTCTTTGAGCCCAGGCTGGCAGGGAAGGCCGGGAATCTCCTTTCTCTTTGCATGTCTGCTCCTTCCTTTCTGCATCCGCCGCTCTGACCCCCAGGGTGCTAATCTATTTGCCACCAAACTGGATTCTTCCAGAACTGTGTAGAGGGGTGGAGGTGAGGTGGGGGTAGATTTGTTTGCAAGGTGAGCAGAGCCTGGTTTCTAAGAAGCGCTTCGTAAAGATGAAATAAATGAAGTAGGGACCATTGCAGCCGGCGGTTCCCTTTTGCACCCCTTTTATAAAGAAATGCTGTTATGTCGGGGACATTATAAGGACCACAGCCCTGATCAGAAGAGATCGAAAGTCCGGGGATCTGTCGGCCGTGGATTTCCTCGCTGAGCCAAGAAAGGGATCTTCAAGGCCGCGAAGGTCCTTATAACAAGCTTATAGGAAAGGCAAGAAGCACCATTCTGAAAGCAAAATGGCTTCCTTTATTTTATTTATTTATTTTATTTTATTTTTTAGACAGAGTCTGACTATGTCGCCCTGGGTAGAGTGCTGTGCCATCACAGCTCACAGCAACCTCCAACTCCTGGGCTTAAGCGGTTCTCCTGCCTCCATCTCCCAAGTAGCTGGGACCACAGGCGCCCACCACAAGGCCCTGCTGTTTTTTGATTGTAGTTGTCATTGTTGTTGGCGGGCTGGGACTGGGTTGGAACCCGCCAGCTCCCGTGTATGTGGCTGGCACCCTAGTCGCTGAGCTACAAGCGCCAAGCCCGTTTATTTATTTTTTAAATAATACGTGTAAAACACGACGGCACACTCACCAACAATATTTTTAAAAATAAAGTTAAAATCCCTGGTCCTCCTCCCCCAGGCTTAATTCCCTCCCCAGGGATGGCCATTGTGAGTTTGATGTGCGCCCAGCTTCCTGCCACTGCCCCCCGCCCCCACTTCCACCTGCAGGCCTTGGTGCTTATATAACATCCCTTCCACCCGGAATGCCTCTCCCTTCCTTTTCTTTTTTGGAAAGGGGTGATTTATTTGTTATAAAGTATAATATTCATGTAGTAAAGTACACATGGCTGAAGTGTGCAGTGCAGTGGATTTTTACATCATCTTTTACATTATAGTGTAGTCAGCCAGTCAAGATGCCATCTTCAGCAGGCTCCGGTGGGCATCCCCAGTCCCTACCCACCTCAGAGGGAACTGCTATCCTTTCTCTCTCTCTTTTTTTTTTTGCAGTTTTTGGCTGGGGCAGGGTTTGAACCCGCCACCTCCAGTATATGGGGCCAGCTCCCTACTCCTTGAGCCACGGGCACCACCTAGGGGAACTGCTATCCTGATAGCTCTCACCTTGGATTCTTTTGACTGCTAAGGTAAGTTTCTAGCATTTTATGCGGAGCTCATTTACATCTTCCAGGTTTCAGCTCAGATGTTACCTCCTGTCCCATTTCTTTCCATAGCATTGAACTGTTTCTTTCCCTCAGAACACTTTATATATAGTTTGTAGTTTCTGTGTTAGTTTGTTGACTTGTTTACTGTTTGCATTCCCAAATAGGAAGTGTCCTCTCCTAGTCACTGCTGTCTCCTGAGCCCCTAAGTGCAGTGTCTGCTCTGTGTCCATGTTCCAACAAATACTCCTTCAATGAATGAGTACGTGTGTAAATGAAAGAAAGAAATACCCCAGGCATCAATTTGTACAGTCTCAAATCTAAAACTAATTATAGTTGTCTAAACCCTGGCCTATGACTAAGGTTTCTGCGCTTCCTGTACAAAGAAAGTATTCACCAAATTCAAATTTCTATCTGGAGGCAAAAAGTGGGCTAATTCTCACCTTCTCCACCAAGACTGGACTTTTGCTTTAAACTATTGAATCAGTGTTTTAGAAGTGAACTTTACTGTGGCTACATAAAAAGACTCTTAACAGTGATTATCTCTATTGGGGTGATAGAGAATGAATTTTTTTTACTTCCTTCCTACTTTATGTTTTGACATGGATACATATCGCTTTTTAAATAAGAAAAAAATTAATTATGATAAAATCCACATAACTTCAAAATTTGCCATTCTAACCATTCTTGACACATACATGCACAGTTTAATAATGTTAAATATATTCCCATTGTTGTACAACCAATCTCCAGAACAGTTTCCATCTTACAAATCTGAAATTCTACTCCCATCAAGCAATTGCCCATGGCCCTCTCCCTCCAGACCCCAGAGGCCCCCCATTCTATCTTCTGTCTCTGCGAGTGGAATCACACAGAACCGTGTTTATGCTTTGT
This sequence comes from Loris lydekkerianus, assembly GCA_963574355.1. Lineage (NCBI taxonomy): Eukaryota > Metazoa > Chordata > Mammalia > Primates > Lorisidae > Loris > Loris lydekkerianus. The sequence goes on along the minus strand of CAUYPK010126871.1, from coordinate 23,627 downwards.
GACTGGCTATTTCACTTGGCATAATATCCTCAAGGTTCATTGGTGGTGTAGCGTGTGTAAGAATCTGCTTCCTTTTAAGGCTGAATTTTGTTCCATTTTATGGATATCCCACATTTTATCTATTCATCTACTCACAAGTATACTTGCTGGATCACATGGTAATTCCACTTTTAATTTTTTGAGGAACTGCCCTCCTATTTTCCATAGCAATGGTGACAATTTACATTCCCACCAATGGTGTAAAAGGCTTTTAATTTCTTCACATCCTTGCCAAGGTTTGCTATTTTTTGTCTTTGTTTACTTTTAAGTAATAATCATTCTAATGAGTGTGACATGGTATCTCGTTGGGGTTTCAATTTGCATTTCCCTAATGAGTAAAGATGTTGAGCATTTTTTCATGTGCTTATTGGGCCATTTGTGTGTATCTTTGGGGAAAAGTCTGTTCAAGTCCTTTACCCATTTGAATATTCATTTTTTTGTTGTTGAGTTCTGAGAACATACTACTTTTAAAATCAGAAAATAATTTTATTTTATGAAGAAGGGAAGAAAAAGCATGCAGTATGCCAATCAAGAGAGGTATAGAAGTTAAAAGAGTGGGCTTTGTGCAGAAGATTCAATCGCCACTGTTATGGAGCACCTACTGTATAAGTCAGGGCAGGCTCAGTAGTCTGACAAGCAACCCCTCAATCTCAGTGCCCTGGCAAAATACAAGTGTTACTACCTTACTTTAAACCTGATGTGGTCCAAGGCTGCGGGGTCGGGGGGCAAGTTATGAAGGACAGGAGGGTGCTGCATCATGTAGTCATTCATGGGCCTGGGCTGTTTTTATCCTGTGACACTGACATCCTCAACATGTGGGCTCTAAGGTCGCCGTGGGAGGAGATAAAAGGAAGGATTACGTAAGGATAATTTTTTATCGACCGGTGTTTTCCTGTATTGCATCAAGCTGAACTCAGAATACAGCCCCACCCAGCTACAAAGGAGACAGTGAAACCTCCTCTTCCGAAATGCAACAGCTTCATCTCTGCCCTCATTCACTCATTTGGTCTTTAAAGCATTTCATTCCTCTTCCCACATAGAAACACTCCTCCTCTTCTGAGGGACATACCCTAAAGCCCCAATCAGCCCCTGCATGCAGGATCTCTGCATCACCAACACTCTTCTCCCCGAGGACTAGATATCTATCCTGTTGTCCTGGTGACCAGTGAACTAAAGGGGCACATTACTTGCCACCCCAACACCCAACATGCAGTGATGAAGATGTAATTTCCCTTGAGAAAAGGGAGGGCACACAGTAGGTCTGGTCCTTAGAAGTGACAAATGCCTTTCTGTGAGACAGACATTGTGAGGACTCCCTGCCGTGGCAAGGGGGCAGGTGCGTGATCAGGTTGTAGTATGACAGGGAAAGCACCCACACCCCCACCCCGTCCACTTCTTATAACAGGCTTAGGGAGGAGGAGGGGGATCCAGGAACTGGCAGGACAAGTAAGGAAGCCTGGCCCCTTCTGGTGGGAGGACAGGCATCACTCCAGAAGGCTCCAGAGCTGCAGTATCCTCAGGACAAGCCAGGTTTGGGTTGGAACGTTCAGAGAAGAGGGTTTGAAAGCAGGACGTTTGGGGAGTAGAGGAGGGGCAGGGGATGTGGTCACAGGAAGATGTATAAGCCTGGACAGGCTGTGTGCCCCCGGGGAAAGGATTGATCTTAGACCTCTAGTGAACACATGTGTCCCTCCTCAGAGAGGATCAGAAACTCACCCAGGGCCACAAACAGCTCAGTGACAGGGACATGATTCTGACAGGCTGGCTCTGCCTTCAGGACTCCTGGCTGCTATGCGGGAAGCTCAGGGGTCGCTGCCTCACCCCTCCCCGAGCCCCTGGGACTCAAGTGGCCTTGCCTTTTCTGTCAAGGAGACTCCTATGTCGGTGGTTTTAACCTTTGTAAGGACATAGATCTCTTCAAGAAGCTGGGCAAAATCTATGGACTTTTCCCAGAAACACGCCCACGTTCACGGGAGTTGCCTGCATTTCTAGGGGTCATGGACTCCAGGAAACCCACTCCAAGCCCTCAGCTTAGCACCCCCTGCCCTCAGGCCTCTTTGGTATCCCCCTTTTGTCCTGGGGCCTGAAACGAAAATGGAACAGTGGTCTTGGTGTGACCTATACTCAGATCACCCAGCTATGAAGGGCCAAGTGACCACACAGCCACTGGGCCATCTCGCTGCTTTGCCAGCAGTCTCCCTTGTTGTTACCTGGACACCAGGACAAAGGGGACTCCTCAGCAGGGATTCAGGGGCCTGGCCTTTCCACATGCTACTCTATCTCTATTTAGGGCTCATAAAGGTGCACCCGCTGCCCCCGCGCCTTTTTAAGTAGGTCATCTGGCCTGCCAGCCCTTGGGAAGTGTGTTATCAATCTAACCATTTATCCTTGTCTGAGAAGCTCCCAGGGGCTCCTCTTCTGTGCACATGACAGGACTCCAAAGGCCAGGCCTGGCCTGCGGGGTAGCTGGAACCTCTACCCTCCCCTGGCCTCCTGGGAAGGGCCCTGGAGGGGGTGCCTTCTGTCCCCTCCAATCAATAGGTATATAGCCGTCTCCACTGCAAGCTCTGACTTACGCTTGTGAACAGAGCAGAAGGGTCACCTCCCCAGGTGGACCAGAGTTCTGAGAGTAATTTATCTCCAGAAGTGAGTGACTTCTACAAAGCCTCAAGGTGCAACCAGAAGGAGGAGGAGCAGTCTAGGAGACCACCCCCTGCCCCAAGGTCATGCTGCAATTCTTTGGGGAATTGGCAGAAACTTGAACTAGCTTGAATGAGGCCAAATACCACCTCATTCCCTGGGTCCCCAGGAACACGTTGCTTTTTCTATCTTTTAATTTGATATTGGAAAGACCTAGCCATTACTTCAGGCTCTGTTCTTCCACTGAATAAGGAGACAACCTATCTGCTTTCTCTTCTTCCCCTCTGTCCCGCCATTCACCTTAGAAAATATGGAAACTCGGGGCGGCACCTGTGGCTCAAAGGAGTAGGGCACTGGCCCCATATGCCAGAGGTGGCGGGTTCAAACCCAGCCCTGGACAAAAACTGCAAAAAAAAGAAAATATGGAAACTCTCCAAACAGCCACAATAAAAGAACTCCTTAATCTTATTAATGGTAACAGGAATAAGAAATATGAAATTAAAGCCGTTAGCTTAGCCATAGGAAGTTACAGCACACTCAGGCTGCAGGTCCCAGTAACCCTGGGAGCTGCTGTGTCACCAGATTCCCATTATCTGCATAGAACTCCACTTCCTGGACCCACAGGGCCTGTGCTATTTGTTCTAGTGAGGTTCTTTTCATGGCAACAGCCTAAAGTCTTTTTAAAAAATAGGAGGGTGGCTCGGCGCCTGTGGCTCAAGCAGCTAAAGCGCCAGCCACTTAACTACTGAGCTCGCGGGTTCGAATACAGCCCGGGCCGCCAAACAATAATGATGGCTGCAACCAAAAATTAGCCGGGCGTTGTGGTGGGCGCCTGTCGTCCCAGCTACTTGGGAGGCTGAGGCAAGAGAATGGCTTAAGCCCAGGAGTTGGAGGTTGCTGTGAGCTGTGATGCCACTCCTCGTGAGCTATGGTGCCCCCTCCTCTCCTCAGCTGGGTTGTGGCCGGTCAGACCTCTGCACGTCATGACCTCTCAGACTGTCCTGGCAGCTGGAACGACCTCATTCTTGCAGTATCTCTTAGCTCCTCTCCCAAGAGAGAGAGAAGTGGACCTGTTCTTGCTTGAGTTTGCCAGGGCTGCTGCGACAGACTTCTACCTACTGGATGGCTTAACAGAAATGTATCATCTTGCGGTTCTGAAGGCCCGCAGTCAACGACTGAAGTCTGGCTCCTGCTGAAGGCTGGGCCGAGAATCTGTTCCAGGGCTGTCCCTGAGCGTTTGGTGGCTTGCTGGCCATCTTTGGGGCTCCTTTGCTTATAAATACCAGCCCTGATCTCCCTGATCTCTGACTTCCTCTTCACGAGGTGCTCTGCCTGTACCTCTGCTCAGTCCTATGTCTCCCTTTCCTAAGGACACCTTCATAGTGGATTAGAGCTGCTACTCCAGCATGATCTCAGCCTAATTACATTTACAATGACGCTATTTTCTGATTTTTTTTATTTCAGATTAACATGAGGATACAAATGTTTAGGTTACGTTGTTTTCTTTTTTTTTACAGACAGAGTCTCACTTAATCATCCACGGTAGAGTGCCGTGGCTTTACAGCTCACAGCAACCTCCAACTCCTGGGCTTAGGTGATTCTCTTGCCTCAGCCTCCCGAGTAGCTGGGAGTACAGGCACCTACCACAATGCCCAGGAATTTTTTTGTTGCAGTTTGGCTGGGGCTGGGTTTGAACCGTCACCCTCGGTATATGGGGTCTGTGCCCTACTCACTGAGCCACAGGCGCTGTCCTAACGTTGTTTTCATTTCTAAGGTAAAGTTCAAGTTGTAGTTGAGCCCTTCACCCAGGGGGTGTGCTGAACACCCTCAACTTGTGCACAGTAGGTGAGATCCAGCTAATCACCCTCACCCTCGCCTCTCTCCCTTCTCCCCTCTCCCTTACTAGACTATATTTGTGTTTTTGCTTTTGTGCGGGTGTGTAGTTGTTTATATATTGGTTTTATATTACTAATGAGAACATTGGATACTTTTTTCCTACTCTTGAGATACTTGATTAAGAGAATGTGTTTCGATTCCATTCAGGTAATCTCCATCTTTTCTTATGGCTGAATAGTATTCCAAGGTATATATATGCCACAGTTTGTTAATCCATTCATGGTTGATGGGCACTTGAGTTGCTTCCACGTCTCGGCAACTATAAATTGAGCAAATGTCCTTGTGGTAAAATGATTGTTTTTATTCTGGGTAGATACCTAGTAATGGCATTGCAGGATCACATGGAAGGTCGACTTCTTTCCACAGAGGTTGTATTAGTTTGCAATCGCATCAGCAGTGCAAAAGCGTCCTCTTCTTTCCATATCCACAGTAGCATCTGCAGATTTGGGACTTTGTGATGTGAGCTAATCTCACTGGAGTTAGAGTGGTTTTGATTTGCATTTCTCTGATGATTAGGGATGATGAGCATTTTTCCATGTGTTTGTTGGCCATTCATATGTCATCTTCAGAGAAGTTTCTGTTCAAGTCTCTTGCCCACTTGTAAATGGGGTTGTTTACTCTTTTCTTATTGATTGACTTGAGTTCTTTGGACCCTTTTTTCTAATAAGGTCACATTTTAGCTACTGGAGGTTAAGATTTCTACATATGAATTAGCTTTTGCACCCAGGCCACATCATAGGTTGGTACACAACTATATCAGCTTCCATACAGTATGATCCAACTATTAAAACACAAGGCCTAAAATTCTTTCACTTTATTGAAAGCCACATCCAGTTACTGCCCCAGAAACCACAGGGTGGGGCCATCCCAGAAACCACTTGCCCATCACAGAGTCTCTCCTCTGTGATGCTGAGAGCCTCTCTTCATGCTGAGATCCCTTTTAGATATGTCTCTCCATTCTGCAACTCATGTCCTACCTGGTTAATGGAACCACAGCTGATATAGATTCTATATGACAGTGGAACCAAACTAGAATTTCTGCATGAGCAGAATGAGAAGCACCTTCTCTGTTTGGCTCCTGTACCCACAAATTCCAGCAATGCCAGAGGCAGCATCACTGTTGGTCACTCGTCCCCACTCTGTCCTGAGCTCTGTAGGTGCTATCCTAGCCTCCCACTGGGCTTCACCATTAGACAGAGGAACCATCTGTGGGTGGTGGGAGAATTTGGGGGTCCCCATGTGACCTCACTTCTGTGCACTAAAGTGAGTTCCATGGTTGCTGAATCTGACTTCCAGAGCTTCCCCCTACTGGGTTGGTTATGCCAAGACCTTCAGCTGGTGCCTATATCACAGGTAGAGCTCCCTGACTTTCCAGCTTCATCCCTGAGTCTCAGGATTAATTGAGAGACTAAAACTCCCTGCAACTTTTTTTTTTTTTTTTTTTTTTGAGAGAAAGTCTTATTCTGTTGCCCCAAGTAGAGTGCAACGGCATGAACATAGCTCACTATAACCTCAAACTCCTGTGATCAAGCAATCTTCCTGCCTCAGCTGCACAAGTAGCTGGGCTACTGGTGACACCATCATGCCTGAATTATGTTTCTCTTTTTGGTAGAGAAGGGTCAAGCTCTTGCTTAGGCTGATCTCAAACTCCTGAGCTCAAGAGATCTTCCCCCCTCAGCTTTCCAGAGTGCTGGGATTATAGAAGTGAGCCACTGCACCCTCTCTGCAGCTTTTTTTAGTGTGATATGTCGCTTTTTACTAGGCTGGGGATTTTTATGATGATACATTTCCTGTAGACCCTCTCAGAAATGTCCACCAGTTCCCACTCTGGGGGTCCCATGGCTTATAAAGGAATGAATGGTTTTGCATCTGTGTGTATTGGAATCTCCATGCCCATTGGAGTGCTCAGCTCTCAATAGCTACTACTGTTGGGGCCCAGAGACTGAAGTCCCAAGGCCATGACTGCTTGAGGATAACTCAGACTGTCCTTCCTGCTGGGGAGTGGGGGGAGCCCATAACAGCCTGGCAGCTGATCTGATTTTGACCTTGTCGTGTGACTGTGGGCTGCCCATCTTCATCACAGAAGTTGTGGGCCAGGAAGCACCATGAACTCACACTGCAGACTATCATTACATTGTGTGAAATTCAGTGACATTTGAAAATAAACCCAGTCCCTCAGCAAACTGCCAAGGGGATGGCGTTTCCATACACAGATGTACCATTCGCCCTACTGAGGGCTCCTTGAGGTACACACTCTGCCTTCTGATCTCATTGGATCCTTCAGTTTGGTTTTAGGATCCTTGCCCAATAACTGGGGAACCTGAGACAGGGAACATCTGAGCGATCTGTTCAGGGTTACAGGGCAAGACTGAAAGGCCTCATTTCCTAACTTCCACCCCTGTTCTGGCCCTTTATTTCAATGGTAGCAGCTCCTTCCAATTTCAGCGGGGAGATGTGTGCATAGCAATATTCTCCAGGAAGGGAGGACAACATTAATAAATGCCTTAGGTCACCCTACTTAGTCCTCCAGTTGCCTTGGGTTCCCCTGTCTTTGCTTCCTCATTTTCTTTGTTAGAAATTCACTTTGCTGTCATCTGTGCTCATTAGCACCGCCGCGTTGGGTGGGGTGCGGAGCCGGTGGATAATGAACTTCGGGCTCTGCCTCCCCTCTGTCTGGAGCGCTTGGCATCCTCCCGTCTTTGTCCTCCAGAGATCAAACTCTTCTCCCTTTTTCTGTTTTCCTTTGATGCAAACTTTATGACAGAGAGGATGTACTTGGCAGTTGCTGTTCTCAGGACTTGGAGGTCATTTCAGTCCCTACTTCTGCAGAAAGGACGAATTTGAAGGAAGCAACCCATCAGCCTCACCTTCCTCCACCCCGCCCCTCCTGTTTGTGGTCTGCATAATCTGTTTTCAGCAGTCATTGTCCTACATGTGAAAATATGAAGCCTTATTTTGACAGCTGGCAGTGTCTTTGACACTGGAAGATGTCCTTTGGAAGAGGGGGGATGACAGCAGGTCGGAAGCAGCTGTGTGCTGTGGCAGTCGCCCGTGAGCGCAGCTGTGGGGTGGTGAGGGTGGGATTCGGGAATTCGGTGTTTGTTTCTGTTTCAGGCTTTGTCAAATCCCCCAGGCTGATATCATCAGGCTACAAGCACCACATTCTGTTGAGTTAGGACCAGGAGTTCGTGACATCAGGGAAGAGGAGGAGAAAGAAAGAGCAGAGAGTCACCAAGAGGAGAAACGAGGGACGGGGGCCGGAGAGGACCCCACAGGTGGAATGCAGCCCTGAACACAGAGGAGAGAAATCACAGAGAAGACAGAGCATGGGGAGAGGTGGCTGGGCTAACCTGAGTCAGATGCAGAATTTCTGAGACGAGGAGATTCTCTAGTTGTTTATCTGTGACAGTGTCACAGACGGGGCTGCCCTGGTGCAGAGGGCCCTGGAGGCGACAGACAGCAGCCAGGGAGCCCCTGCAGCCGCTGCCCCCCAGCAGCTTGGAAAGTCCCCAGGGGACTGCTCTGAGCCTGCCTGTCCACGCACATATGCCCATAGGCTTCCCAGGCAGCCAGCCAGGGGGGCATGAGGCTCAGGTGCCCCCAGCAGCTTGGAAGGTCCCCAGGGGGCTGCTCTGAGGCTGCCTGTCCACACACATAAGCCCATGGGCTTCCCAGGCAGCCAGGCAGGCAGGCATGAGGCTCAGGTGTGGTCCCCAGCTTACATTCCTACTGCAGCTATTGGGTCAGGTCAGGCTGTGTCCTGGTCCCCACACATGTCTGCACACACCCCCTCTCCTGCACTTCTCCCTCCCGTTCTCAATCTCTTGGTGGCATTTCTTGTCACCACCCCCAGGAAGTCCAACTCTAAAGCCCACGGAGACCAGGACTTGGTAGGAAAATCTGACCAGCACCATTCCTGCAGGTTAAGGGGTCCAGACGGGAACCCCAGGGATAAGTCTCTGCTTCACTGCAAACAGAGATAAATTGTCAAGTAGAGCTGGGCCCAGAGGCGGCCCACCTGGGCCCTGTGGGGGACAGGGGAATTGTCATGTGCTGGCAGGCCTTAGGGAAGATAGCCAGGCCCTCCCTGGCTCCCTGCCCATAGCTGCCAGGAATGGGGGTTCAAACCCAGATTAGCACCTGAAACCAGGGCAGCTTATGACCAGTCTCTGAACAGAGGACGGAACCACAATCCTGGGTGCTGCTGGGGAGGCCAGGCCTGGCTCAGGGTTGGCTGCTCTCTCCTTTTCAGTCTAAGGATCAACAGATGCCTGCCTCCTTGGCCCCAGGTAGTCCCCACAGCCCCCCATGGAAGGGGAGGCTTGCTAGGAAGACAAGTGGGAAGTGTCTGCATCCACATGACACTGAGCTGACAGAAGCTAGGTGATTGCAGGGGACACTCCCTCACTTCCTGAAGAATGGCCTGGGTGCACCTCAGGTGCACAGAGGCCCAAAGAGAGGCCACTTCTCAGTCCTACCATCTTGGCAGAAAGACAGGTAAGGAAGTGTTTGGCTGGGTCTGGCTGCTGCTGCAGGCTTCCTGTTGTGGGGTCCTTCTGGAGTCACAGTCCCCTGCACTGCTGCCACCCTCCTGGGACATAGCAGTGATGGGTTAGGGTGCTGGATGGTCTTCCAGGAGAGCAGCCCCTCTGTCATGGGATGAAGATGGCCGTAAGACCATGGGACGCAGGAGTGCCAACTTCCACAGGGCACTATACAAAGTTCTCCCAAATGCTGGAGAGTCAGGCACAAACCCAGGGAGTGGAAAGTTTCAAGGAGACAAGTGATCCCAGCATTCAGTGATGCAGAGAACCCAACTTTCTTCAAGACTAAGCCCAAACAGCTGGCTCATAAATGCATGTGACTGGTCAAAAGGGAAGTGCATAGCTGGACTGCAGCGTGTCACAGTGACTGTTGACTCAGGACCTGGTGAAGGGGAGACAGCCCGAAAGTAGCACTGAACTGTGTGTATCTTGGGAGTATTGAGGACAGGGTGACATGTGACCCCTTCCTTCCAGAAGCTGTGTAGCAACTGCACATGCCTCCTCAGCGCTGTTCTTACTCTGTCTTCAGTTTTCTGTTCTGAGTATGGCAACAACATGTCCTAAATCCGCTCATATTTCAAACAGTTAGTCCAGTTGTCCCCATGAAGTGCATCCATCCTTTTAGACCACGTGTCCCAAATTTGGATTTGGAAACTCTGGTCACTACTGTTTTGATATATCCATGTTACACACTCCACTAGAATGCAAGCTTAGCAAGAGTAAAGACTATGTCTTAGCCATTGTTGCAAACCTATACCATCCCTTTCCTGCTGCTGACCCACCATCCTTTAATTACCAAGTTGGTTCTACTTGTCTCTTGTCACTTACAGAGTTGCTCTTCTTTGAAATCAGAAATACTAAAATAGCATCATCTCTCTTCTCTCTTCAAAGCTTTGTGTGTGCACGAGCACGTGTATGTACGCACGATGTGCACGCCCAATGTGAAAATGGGTTCCAAAAATATTAATTCTTCTGAACACTTCATTGTCCTGCTGACACCTGAAGAGTAGTATTTGAAACTCACAAGTTTCACTGATTTCACTTAGTATGCAATTGAAACTCCCAAGTTTCACTTAGTATGCAAATTAAAGTCAGCATGAAATATTAGCAAGAGGTGTCAGTCATATAAAGAGCTTTCAATACTAGGAAAGTACTAGGAATGCATAGTTTTTAATCAATATGATAAAATGAAAATAATAAACACTCTCTCAGAAGTTATGTACTAGTCCAGCATGTCTGTGCAGCAAATCCTCTAGGGTAGCAAATCTCAACCTGTGGGTCACGACCACTTTGTAACAATGAAAATACATCGTGGCATTAGGAAGGTTGAGAACCACTGCTCTAGGATATCAGAGAGAGAATCCTGGCAAATGGTATGATTCTAAACTCTTCACATTCTGCTGACTTTATACCCCAGCACTTAACATGTTCTTCCGATTCCTCCGCCTAGTGTGACTACCCAGGGGCCAGGCTTGTGCATCTGGCCCAGTCTTCAGCGTGCAGGGCCATCATAGACATCCTCACCTAAAGCTCAAAATCAAGCTTTTGCTATACAACCAAAACATCTAGATGGATTGGGTGGGAGTGAAGGGGATATGTAATTATTTATATAATGGTAAGTTTCATTTGGCAGGAATTATCTTTCATTTTCCTTTAGTTTTTAATTCACCACCCCAAAAAGTAAACTATACATTCAAGGTAAATGACAAAGGTTCTGAAGGTAAACATCCCTCATCAGTCCCACTTGTGGGTTCCCAGGACAGCTGGTGTGAATCTAAGGCAATATAAAACATCTTCCACATCTCCTGGTTCACCCCAGGTCCCAAACCAGAGCCTTCTAAGTCTAGAACGGGTTACATTTCCCACCTTTCTTCTGCTGCTCAGCAAGCTTGCCCAGAGGCCGCAAAGCTGCAGATCAAACGGTGAGTGTGTGTTTTGTCCTCTTCCCAACTCTCCTCCTGATGTGAGCTCCAGACCTGACACCGAGCAGAATGGAGCAGGCTGGGACTTGGCCAGTGCTAACTCTGAGCCACGCCTCCCAGAGGCCAAAGCCAAGGCAGGAATGCCACTAGTATTGGAGGATAGAGGATGGAGGCAGACATCCAGAGAGTTTCCACCTGGAAGCTGTCTACACAGCAGAGCCCCTGCTGGCCGTGCAACCAGGAAAAGCAAGGTATCAGGGTCACCAGGAAAGGGGTCTAGAATGATCAGGAAAGGCTGGGCCTCCGGACAGCAAGTTGGGCTCCAAGTTGGGAGAACTGGCTTTGGGACCATGTGGACTGCCAGTGACAGTAAGGAACAAAGGCGGAGAGTGGAGATGGTTCTGGACCCTGGGTGAGGAGGGAGAGAGTCCTTGACCCAGCAGTCTCCACTGGGGGATTCTGGCCCTCAGTTGTGGTTCAGTCATTCAGAATACAGACTAAGCTCCTCTCTTAGCCAACCAGTGTTCTAGGGGCTTGGAACTAGTACCCAACGAGACTGATGTGTTCCTGTTCCTGTTCCTCTGGTGAGAGAGGGGTTTCAGCAGGAAGTGATGGCAAAACTTTCATTTATAACTAGAACCCAGTACTCAAATCTGAGTTAGAGATGTAATTCTAATCTCTGCCAGATTACTTACTCATCAATTTTCTATCTTCCCCATATTTGGCTCAGGAAAGAGATGGGACTATTTTGAAAGAACAACAGTGGACTCAGCTGCAAAAGTTAGTAGAAGCCTGGAACTGATATTTGTATGCTCATGTTCACAGTAGCATCATTCATGACAGTCAAAAGATGGAGACATCCTAAGTGTCCACAGTCAGATGAATGGCTAAACAAAGTGTGGTGTACACACACAATATTCAGCCTTTAATGCACTGGCTGGCACACTAGAAAAAAAATTTGGTTGGAGCCACAGTGTTTTACTAGGTCAAGCACATTAACTGCCATGTGACTTGCATTTAACTCACACTAGTTTTGAGTCTGAGGCCTTGTGAAGCATATATAACTCACATATCTCTTGCTCTAATAAAACAAGGAGGAAAAAATAGGGAAAAATATTTTCCCTAGTATGACAGTCAATGTGCAAGAGACTTCACAACCCCCCCCCCCCAACCCGGTTCAAAACTAGCCTGAGTTAAATACAAGTCACACAGCAGATAAAGTGATAAAAAGAAGGAAAATCTAAAGTAAATAAAATTGAACATTAAAGGGAATTCTGACATTTGCTATCACATGGATGAACCTTTAAAGATATTATGCTAAATGAAAGAAAAGGACAAATACTCAATGATTCTGCTTCTGAGGTATTAAAAGTAGTCGATTTCATAGAGCCAGAAAATAGAATGGTACTTTCTGAGTTCAGGGCAGGACAGGCAAAGGGGAGCTGTCTAAGGAGTACAGAGTTTGAGATTTGCCAGATGAAAAGATATCTGGAGAGGAGTCGCCTGACAATGAGAGCTACTTAGCACAGCCAGCGGCAGGGGGAGTTGTTTTCATGGGTACAGTTTGGGAAGCTGATGGATAGAGGGGACAGTTGCACAATAAAGTGAATGTACTTAGCTCTAGGTAACTATACACTTAAAATGGTTTAAATGGTCAGTTTTATTTATATTTTACCACAGTAAAAAAACAGGTTTTTAAACATATCAGGTAAGATTTCTTCAGACTTAGAACCCTTTCCCAGGCCATCTTCTCTTTTCTTTCTTTCTTTTTTTGGGGGATAGGGGAGCTGGGCTTGAACCTGCCACATCCGGCATATGAGGCTGGAGCCCTACTTCTTTGAGCCACAGGCACTGCCTCCAGGCCATCTTCCCATCTGGTTGTCAACTCCTTAAAACTTAGGAAATGCCAAGAAATGACTTAATATGTCCTCTAGTGGAAAACCAAACTAAGAAAGGTAGAAGCAGAGGGAAAGTGAGGGATTGGCACTTTTTCCAGCTTAGCCTGTGCTCTTGGTTCCCAGAGGCAAGAGTGCATCAGAATCATTCTGAGGGCGTGTTAAGACCCAGATTGTCATTTGCACCTCTAAACAAGTTCACAGGCGATGCTGATGTTGCTGATTCATGTACCCCACTTTCAGAACCACTAGCCTGCTCCAAGCTCTTGAAAGTATCAAAACCATAATCAAAGGGTTCTCGAATTTTAGTAAGACAATTTACCTGAAGGCTTGTTGCAATTCCAGATGCTTAAGCCCTATAAACGTTTGTATTTTTTAAAGCTTCCACAGCTGATTCTGATGCAGTAGCTTCTCATTCCACAGGTAATAAATGCTGTCCTAAGCATGCACTAATTAGCCCAGAGGCTCTCAAGGTGTGGCCTGCAGACCACCAGCAGCCTCACCTGGGTACTAATTAGAAAACCAGATTCTCAGGTCCCATCCCAGACCTGAAACAGATACTCTGGGGGTGGGGCCCAGCCATCTGGGTTTTAACAATCCCTTTCGGTGATTCTGATTCACACTGTAGTTCAAGAACATTGAATTAGATCTTTTGACGACTCTTTGTTCATTAATATACTAATGGCTAAACCAGAGGTTTTGAACAATTGGATATGTAGTTTCACCACATATGTGACCCATTACTGGAGAAAGGGGCTATTTTTCTTTTTTATTGGTCTGGAAATGTGATTTGCATATTATCCAGTCAGAAAGTTAAAACAGAGAATAGAAATACTCTGGTCCTAGAGTACAGACCTCCAGCATAATTGATAGAAACCTCAAGGAAGCAAATTTTGACTTAGTAAAAGGAATCCCTTTTTTCTGTTTGGCCCCGGGTGGGGTGTTCTTGGATGCAGTGAGTGCACCTTGATGGAGGCTTTCCATTTGCGTGTTGTAAGGAAATCCAGGAACAAACCAGACTGAGCCAAGGATTTCCAGACGCCTGTCTGAACACCATCAATATCAGAATCAGGTGGGACTTTTAAAAATATAGGCTGGGGTCCTACTCACTGAGATTCTGATTTGGCACGTCTGGTGTCAGATCCTGGCATCGCGTTGGTTCTCAGGTGATTCTGAAGTGTCAGAGCTGAGAATTACCAAACCAGATGTATTTAATGTCTTTTTCGAATTCTAGGCCTCTACAAGGAAGGATGGAAAGAGGTTAGCTAAGGGTTGGAAAATGAGAAAAGATTAAAGAATTTTCTCCTTCAGATAAGAGGTTTGCATTAAAAACTAATATGGACACGCCTGGAATCCTAGCACTGTGGGAGGCCGAGGTGGGTGGATTGCTTGAGTTCAGGAGTTCAAGACAGCTTGAGCAAGAGCTACACTCTCTCTCGAAAAATAGCTGGGTGTAGCTGGGCATTGTGGCAGGCGCCTGTAGTCCCAGCTGAGGCTGAGGCAAGAGAATCGCCTAAGCCCAGGAGTTGGAGGTTGCTGTGAGCGGTGTGATGCCACGGCACTCTACGGAGGGCGATAAAGTGAGACTCTGTTTCTATAAAAAAAAATAAAAATAAAAATAAAAATAGCTGGGTGTTGTGGCAGTTGCCTGCAGTCCCAGCTACTCAGGAGTCTGAGATAAGAGTATTGCTTGAGCCCAAGAGTTTGAAGTTGCTGTGAGCTATGATGTCAGGTAGAGTGTGACAAAGTGAGACTCTAAAAAAACAAAAAAACAGAAAACCTATTATGGAGAATGGTGTTTTCAGCTCTGCCAAGGGCACCCCTTAAAAAGTGGGTCTAAACTATACCAATAAAAGATTTTCATTTAAGGAAGAAAATTTCTTGGAAATAAATATTATTAAACATCGGGATGAGCTAAAATAGTTGATTGTGGAAGATTCTTCTCTAGAGATTTAAAAAAAAAATGACTTCTCATCTGTCTGGAATGATGTTGGGGGGTCATTTTAAAGTCCCTTCCCGCTGTGATTCTGATGTTCACATTGACGTAACAGTGTATTAAATTAATATAGACTCTGTGTCCCTCAAGCTTATAAAAGAGCCATAATGGGAGCTCTCCTCATTAATAGTCTGCTAATAAAACAGAATTAGGAAGTGATGTAGAGAGAAGATATTCATACACTGAAAAGACCTTGGTTTGAATAGGAGGAAAGTCTAGTTTCTTGTTTACCAGACACTTAATGCTCTGTGAATGATGTAAGAGGCATCAGAATTCATCCTATCAGGACCAAGTCTCCCATAAAGCAAAATAAAAGAAAGAAGTTTCTTCTATCATATCTTTCTGTGGTTTTGATTGTGAGGTAGAGATGGAATTCGACATCAAGGCAAAAGCAGCTGAAAAAGGAAGATCTTAAAGTAAAAAAAGAAGCCAGGAAGGAAGCCTCTGAACAAATACAGATATGAATAGCAGCTTACAAGAACAGGCCTCCGCCCTAGGTATAAAGTGAGGGGTTGACAGGCAGCCAGGACAGAGGTGGCAGACCCAGAAGCCTGCCCAGCTGGGGACCAGGTCAGAAAAGACACAATGATCTCCAGGTTTAAATCTCTTAAATATTTCTGCTTTAGAAAAAATAGTTCTAGGCAGATGCTTGTATTTTTTCAGGGGGAGTCTTAATGAAAATGGATGTAGAGCTTGTGAAAACTTTTCCAAGCTATCCAGAAAATCCAGAAGACTCCTTCTGTGAAGAAGCAAGTTTATAATGTGCAGCATTGTGGCCCTGAAGTCAAGTGATTTGGATTCAAACCTTCCTCTACCACTTGACCATGGGCAAGTTTCTTAACATCTCTGGGTCTCAGTTTCCTTATTTGAAATAGGAGGACAAATAGGACTGGGTTATTGAGGTGACAGTGACTGAGAACGGGGTCAAGGGTGCACATGGCCAGTACTTGATGGATAAGCCTTTTACCATTTTCCTACAAAAATTCATGGCTGTACTCTTTGACTCACTGGCATGGTGCCTCTCACACCCTCTGGGGAGACCTGACATCAGTCCTTGACAAAGTTTTCAGCATTCCTTGGCAAAATGGGAGAAATAAGGGCAATGTTGTAACTTGTTGCACTGCACAGGGGCCTTCAGCTGCCAACGAGTTTTCTTTCTTGGGAAGCAAGGCCCTTTCCTCTGTCCCTCCGAGGGAGCACAATGTCCTTTGCTTTTGGAAATAATGATCACAGAAGATACTTTAAGTTTTGTGTTCTTTGCAACTTTCAGTTCATGAAATCCAGGAGTCCAGGAAAAAGAGGTGAGCAGGGAGCCCACCCATGACTCTGCCTGGCACTCCTGGGGTGTGGACGTGGCAGGTGTATCTTCTGCTTCTCTCACCACCACAGGCTTTTCTTCATGTTACTCATATTCTTCCTTCTCAGTTTTTGTTCATTACCCCATTTTCCCCTCTTTGAGAAAGTTTCTAACATTATTCTCTCTCATGCTTTTCCTCTGGCCTGTTAGGGTTGTGACATTTTCCCCCTTAAATGCCCCATTTCTCCTCCCCCTCACACACTTAATATCTGTTCCAGGTTTTGAACTTGATTTCTTTGTCAAACCAAAGGTGCCACATCTCCAGATGTGTCTGCTTACCCAGGTGGCAGCAGTGGAGCAGATATAGCCTGCATCCTTCTGATGGAGGTCTGTGCTGAGACAGAACAATAAACATGGCCCTTGTCTTGGTCTGTTTTCTGCTGCTGTGACAGAATGCCAGAGACAGTTCTGGAGGTTGGGAAGTCCAAGAGCATGGCACCAGCATCTGGTGAGAGACTTCTTGCCATAACATGGCAGAAGGGCAAGTGGCACATGAGAAAGAGAGAAAATTAGGCCAGACTCAGGTTTTTAATTAGGAACCTACTGTCAAGGTAACTAACCACCTTGTTGATAACACTATTAATCCATTTGTGAAGGCAGAGCCCTCATGAGCTAATTGCCTGTTTAAAGGCCCCATCTCTTAATACTGTTAGAGTGACACTTAAATTTCAAAATGAGTTTTGGAGGAAACATTCAAACCAGAGCAGCCTTCGAGTTTGATCCTATCTCTGCATCAGTGACATGGCATTAATTGAGGTGTTCCCTTTTAGCACTGGAGGATCATTCCTCCAGGGGTGGCATTTTTCCCTAGAGAGGGCCAGCTAGGCCGAATTGTTCTGGTTTGCCTGGGACTTTCCTGGGTTGAGCACTGAAAGTCTAGCGCACATCCTGGCCAGCTGATACAGTTGGACACCCTAAAGCCAGGGGTGATCGCTACTGGACTACTGGTTAAAGATGAAGTGCAGGGAGATCTAAGTTCAGAGAAAGAACTGAGGAGGAGCGAGTAAAGGCGCTGGCATCGTTTAACTCAGAGCAGAGAAAGCTGGCGCAGGGATGGAAAGGGGCTATTTTGGTGACAACCTTCACGTATGTCCTCTGGGCGTGCTCGAATGTACCCAGCTATGGTCCTTGTCCATCCAAGATCAGAGCCAGAGGAAATGGGTGTGAGTGGAGCCCGTATTTACTCACAAAGCTGAATTTCCTGACAGTAAGTATTCTTAGACACTAGAATGAGTTTCTAAGACAGATTAGGCATTGTTCTTGAAGGTCTTCAGCACAGCAAATTCCCGAGAGCTTTAAGAGTTTAGGTGTGGCCCAAGAGTCAAGCGCATGGACAAAAAACTTTTCCAAGATGCCTTCCAACCCTAGGATTCTGTTTCCATCTACCCATCTATTATGGCTCTGATTATTTTTCTTGTCTTTTTTTGCGTGTGGTTAAACCTTACAATGACCAGGAAAAAAGTGGCTTGGTTATAGTCTTCTAGGGAACCAGTTGAGCTTCTCCAAAGCATGATGGAGAGGAACGATTACTGTGTTTGTCTGTTTGTTTTTCCCTAAGGAATAATTACATTTAGAAAATGTTATTTATTGATCAATTTAATGACAACAATAATAGAAATTAAAAACAGGGAGAAAAATTCCCTGTGGTCCTACTCCAACCAACCAACACTTCTCTTCCCACTCATTGTGCTGAGATTTCCCTGGGCCTTCATTAATACATAACCTGACACCTAACTTTACCCGCATAACATTTATACATTATAGTAATTGGACCTTGCGTATTAACTAAAATAAAAAGCAAGCAAGCTGAAATAAAAAAAATCCCAGTTGAGTTATTTCTAATCTTTAAAATCAGTATATATCCTTCATGGAATTGTCTAACCTTCTGGAAAATCAAGCTGGGCTATGTGGTGAATCGTTGTGGCTTAAACTGATAAGCTTTGGGGTTAGTTGTGGTTCTTGTTTTGGGGATTTTCCTTCTTCATATAAATAGTTCCCTTTGTTGGAAATTGAGAACTACCTCCCCTAAATGAGACATCTCTTTTCACTATACTGTTTTTGAGTAGTCTTACCAGTCACTGACCCAGGCCACCAACTCTGAGGCCAGAGGCTGACTCTTTTTAGCTAATCAGTCAGCAATTTTGGCTGATCTTCCAATCAGCTACCTTCAGGAGGTGCTTGGATTCTCCCTGTCCAGTGCTGAGCTCGCCCCCTGTCCTACCCTCCTCCCCCCACAGCTATAACCTTATCACAGTTACTCTGCATGTTCACAGACTCAAATGGCTATGAAAATCTTACCCCCTGGCAACCAAAGTAATAAAACTGAGGCCAGGGGGAAAAAAAGTCCTTAACTCAAAGGACAACACCTTGATCCTTTCAGGAATGGCTTTTTTTCAGATAAGAATATAAAACAGTTTTGGTTTCACCCTTGGAAACTAGATGAAATAAATTATACCCAAGAGTGGTGTAAAGTATGCGGCCCAGCCTAGATATTGATTTTGTATTAAAAGAAGTGGTTGTTACAAAGCAGCAAAGCTGTAGAGCAGAATACAACGTAGAAACCAGGAAAGTAAATGTTTGATGTGATGCCAAGGCCGTGCCTTTTGTTACATGAGTGAAGCAGCAAGCCTAGGGTTTTCCCCATGTGGATTGTTCCCTTAAGAAGAGAAAATTGCCTTTTGCCTTGTTTCGTTTCCCATTAGGAAGCCATTTAGAGTTACAGGTTAATAAACATCGTCAAAGTTAGAGTTCATTCTGTATTTTATACTTTCTTTACATAAAAGAGGCGCTTCCTTTTTCCTTATATTTTTTCTACTTGGTTTTCCAAATCACAGCTTTATCCACAAAACTCATGCAGTCAGAAAGCAGTAGGTACAGTCATAAAACTAATTTTCTGATTTGGTTTCATTTTGTTATAGTCCCTTAATTATCCATCCCAAATCTTATTCTCTTCCCATGAATACTCACTTTTCTTTCTTTCTTTCTTTTTTTTTTTTTTTTTTTGAGACAGAGTCTCACTTTGTCACCCTGGGTAGAGTGCTGTGATGTCACAGCTCACAGCAATCTCCAACTCTTGGGCTTAAGTGATTCTCTTGCCTCAGCCTCCCAAGTAGCTGGGACCACAGGTGCCTGCCACAACGCCTGGCTATTTTTTTTTGCAGTCGTCACTGTTGTTTAGCTGGCTGGGGCTGGGTTCAAACCTGCCAACCTCACTGTATGTAGCTGGCACCCTAGCCACTGAGCTACAGGCTCTGAGCTGAATACCCACATTTTAATGCACTTCCAACTCATCTTCCGTACCTTCACATATACAAAAGGTGCCAAGAAAAAGCATACATGTTTTAAGAAAGGAAAAAGCTGTATTAATATTGTAATATTCAAGTTATGTCTGCTTTCTAAAATTACAAGAGGTGCTCGAACGTGACTTCTGTTCATCTTTTGTTATCGGTATATACTGAATATTAATATTTTAATACAGTTTTTTCTTAAAATGTGTATACATGGTTTTTGCACCCTCTGTATAAAGTAGACTTTAGTTTATACCGTGGGTATTGTGCTATCTGTCTGGTTCTGTTTACTTTCTTTTTTCATTCAACATGTTTTTGAGATCTAGCAATGTTAATATAAGCAGGTCTTATCTGCTGCTCTGGCTGCTCCTAGCTTTCCACCCTGCACACACACCACATTTTACTCATCTACTTCCTCCTAACACTGCCGTCCCCAAACCCCAGGCTGAGACCTAAGTACCAGTCCATGGCCTGCTAGGAACCACGCTGCACAGGAGGAGGTGGGGGGCTGGTGAGTGAGCAAACCTTCATCCGTGTTTGTAGCCGCTCCCCATCCCCAACTGAGCACTGCTTCTTGTCAGAACAGCAGTGGCATTAGATTCTCATAGGAGCACAAACTCTGCTGTAAACTGCATGCATGCTCCTTATGAGAATTTAATGCCTAATGATCTGAGGAGGAGCTGGGTGATGCTAGCACCGGGGAATGGCTACAAATATAGATTATCATTAGCAGAGAGATAGACTCCACAGAGACCATAATGAATCAGTTGCTTGCAGACTTATATCTAAACCATGCCCCAGCCCTAGTCCATGGAAAACTGTCTTTGTAAAACAAATCTCTAGTGCCAAAAAGGTTGGGACCACTCCACTAAGGGACAGATTGTTCCAACTGTTTACATGGCGGAAATAATGCTGCTGCAAACACACTGACATGTGTCACTTTGCGCATCTGTCAGAGAGATTCTCTGGGATGTCACCCAGGAACAGTGTTGCTGGGTCACACAAAAAGAGGCACATGCATGCTCTCATTAGAGCATGCCCAACTGATCTCCAAAATTAACAGGAGAAGGTGATTCCTGCCCATCTGTAGTGCAAGGAAGAATTCCCTTTCTCCACATCCTTGTTAGCACTGGATATTATACAACCTTTTCTTGCCAGGCTGATTGTTGTAAGGTAGTGGTATCTCTTTTTTAACATCATTTGCATTTCTCTGATCACTAATAAATTCAGCAGTCTCCTCATATATTTATTAGCCATACCAATTTTATTTCTGTGAATTTATTTTATTTTTGCTTATTCTTAAATTTTTTGTTATTGGTTTTCAAAAGATCATTAGCTGTTTTAGATTTTAATGCTTTGTCCTATTTTGCATCTTCTTCCGACCCATCTCCTGTCTGCTAACTTTCTCTAAGGTGTTTACTTTGGATGCCATCAAATCCATCCATTTCCCTTGAGACTTGCACTTTTTGTGCCCCTACTTGAATTAGTTAGCTTAGTAGTACAACAAACTACTCCAAAGCATGGTGGCTTAAGGCAACAGTGATTTATTGCTGTGGCTTTTGGGGGTACTTCTTTTGGACTGAGCCTGATTGGCTGGGCTGGGTGGTCTTGGGGGTCTCACTTATGTGGCGGGGTCCCAGCTGGGATGGCCAGACCTTTCCCTCCACCCAGCTTATCATCCTTCAAGAGGCTAGCCCAGGTTAGCCTCCTACCATATAAAGAATGGTAGGCCACCCCAGGCTTCTGCGTGTGCTGAGGAGGCTAGCCCAGGCTTGTGCATGTGATAGGAGGCTAGCCCAGGCTTATGCATGTGGTAGGAGGTTAGCCCAGGCTTGTGCATGTGGTAGGAGATTATCCCAGGCTTGTGCATGTGGTAGGAGGCTAGCTCAGGCTTCTGCATGTAGTGAGAAGGATAGTCCAGGCTTCTTTATGTGGTAGAAGGCTAGCCCAGGCTTCTGCATATGGTAGGAGGCTAGCCCAGGCTTCTGCATGTGGTAGGAGGCTAGCCCAGGCTTCTGTATATGGTAGGAGGCTAGCCCAGGCTTCTGCATGTGGTGTCTCAGGTTTCCAGCAGCAGGAGAGGGCAAGCCTGGTACACATGGGCTCTGAAAGGATCTGCTTCTTCACATATGCTAATGCCCAGTGAATCAAAGTAATCCATATGGCCACAGCCAAACTTGAGGAGCCAACAAGGCAAAAGACCCCATTTCCTAACGGGAGATGCTACAGCTGCGGGAGCTTTCCCCGTCTGCCACGCCACTCCGGTCTCCTAAAGAGGTTTCTTCAATATTCGCTTTCAGAAGTTTTGTGGTCTTATAACTATTTGGTATTTTTTCCTTCATATTGTTGTGATTTTCAGAATTTATTTAAATAAATTATTTATGCCTTTTAGTCTTTAATTTACAATCACATAAATAATATTTATGTGCTGGTGTGGCCACTCATGCCTTTAATCCTAGCACTTTGGGAAGCTGAGGCAGGAGATCGCTTTGAGGCCAGAAGAGCAAGAATGAAACCCCATCTCTACCAAAAATAGGAAAAATAGCTGGACACTGGGTTCTGCCTGAGCTGCAGTGGACGTTTCCAGGGCAGCCGACCCAGATCTTCTGATTCCCGCACCACCTCCTGAGGAAGCCTGAGCTAGCTGTGCAGCTTTCTCCCTTTGTCTCCACCAATGAGAATGCTAATTCACCAGCTGCCCGACTTAACAGGTTCAAGAACAAGGGGAAAGACAGCACAGAAATGAGGTGACGCCGAATAGAAGGTAATGTGGAGTTGAGGAAAGCTAAGAAAGATGAGCAGACGCTGAAAAGGAGAAACGTAAGCTCTTTTCCTGATGATGCTACTTCTCCACTGCAGGAAAACCAAACCCACCAGGGTCCTGTAAATTGGTCTGTGGATGACATTGTCAAAGGTATAAACAGCACCAATATGGAAAACCAGCTCCAAGCTACTCAGGCTGCCAGGAAACTACTTTCTAGAGGAAAACAGCCTCCCATCGACAATATAATCCGAGCTGGTTTGATCCCAAAATTTGTGTCCTTCTTGGGTAGAACTGATTGCAGTCCCATTCAATTTGAATCTGCTTGGGCACTAATTAACATGCTTCAGGGACATCAGAACAGACTAAGGCCGTGGTAGATGGAGGTGCTACTCCGGCATTCATTTCTCTGTTGGCATCTCCCCAGGCTCCTATCAGTGAACAAGCTGTGTGGGCTGTAGAAAACATTGCAGGTGACAGTTCAGTTTTCCGAGACTTGGTTATTAAGTCTGGTGCAGTTGACCCACAGTTGGTTCTTCTAGCTATTCCTGATATGTCATCTTTATCATGTGGTTACTTACGTAATCTTACCTGGACACTTTCAAACCTTTGTCGCAACAAGAATCCTGCCCCCCTATTAGATGCTGTGGAGCAGATTATTCCTACTTCAGTGCATCTCCTGCATCATGATGATCCAGAGGTATTAGCAGATACTTGCTGGGCCATTTCTTACCTTACTGATGGTCCAAATGAACGGATTGAAATGGTTGTGAAAATAGGAGTTGTGCCCCAACTTGTGAAGCTTTTAGGAGCTACTGAATTGCCAATTGTGACTCCTGCACTACGAGCCATAGGGAATATTGTCACTGTGACAGATGAACAGACTCAGGTTGTAATTGATGCAGGAGCACTTACTGTGTTTCCCAGCCTGCTGACCAACTCCAAAACTAACATTCAAAAGGAAGCTGCATGGACAATGTCAAACATCACAGCTGGCCATCAGGACCAGATATAGCAAGTTGTGAATCGTGGACCAGTACCATTACTTGTTGGTGTTCTCTCTAAGGCAGACTTTAAAACACAAAAGGAAGCTGTATGGGCTGTGACCAACTATACAAGTGGTGAACAGTTGAACAGATTGTATACCTTGTTCATTGTGGCATAATAGAACCATTGATGAACCTCTTAACTGCAAAAGGTACCAAAATTATTCTGGTTATTCTGGATGCCATTTCAAATATCTTTCAGGCTGCTGAAAAACTAGGTGAAACTGAGAAACTTAGTATAATG
>CAUYPK010126870.1:0-20648 GCA_963574355.1 Loris lydekkerianus | reverse complement strand
CTGAAGATACCAGAGCCCTCCCCGCCCCCCCGCTGGCTTACATGGGGGGGTAGGAGGTGGTGTTCTTCACGAAGCTCCAGGGCTCTGCAGGCTGTGGCGGGGCAAACCTCAGGGCTCCCAGAGGAGGCTTGGCGAAAGGGACGCCCAGGAACACGGCCACAGGCTGTGCGAATCCTTCCAGGCTGACGGACTTCCCCAGCACTCGGCCGTACACAGTGTCCACCATGGGGGCCGAGGACGGGTGCCCTGCTGGACGTTTAGAGTAAATAAGGACACATCAGAGGAGGAAGGCTTGAGGGGATGCCAGGTGGGTTTTACCCCTTTCTTAAACATGTCACCTAAGTCCACTGGGGCTCAGTTTCTCCTGCTGGGAAAAATGGGGGAGGGTCACTGTCCCTCCTAATGCATGGAGCAGCTTCATGGAGCAAATCAGAACAGGAGGTGGGAAAGCCCCCAGTGAAAAATGCACACAGGAAGGACAGGTGCTGGGAGGTCGGGACACTTAGTCCCCCTCTGAGAAGCCTCTGGAACGTCCATCCACTAGGATCCTGGCATGAGCTTCATGCAAGGTAGGATGGTGAACAAGAGGTGGCCCCATCTCCAGGAACACAGAATTTTGCAGGGGGAATGAGCCACCTAGACACTTGACTCTCCAGCTTGGAAGAAAGTGGTGTGTCCTAGGAGAGGGTGTGGGGAGTGGCTGAGGGAGGAGTGAGTCTTCCTGATGGGAGGCACAGGGAGGGGCTGGGACTTGCAGCAGGAGGGGGACTGAACAGGGGATGGAAGGAGGGAGTGGTGTGAAGCAGAGAGGACAGACTGTGACTCAGAGACAGCACAGCAGAGGCTGCCTGGCTGGGGCAGGGGCCCATGTGCGCAGAGGGAGGCTGTGGGGAGTGGGAAGCTGTCCTGGCAGGAGAGAGCAGGTCAGGGAGGGGCCACAATGCCAGGCTAAGGGCTGGGGGTTATTTCACAGACAAGCAACAGAAGCTGCTCTGGGGGGTGGGACATGAGCTTGAGGTTTCTCTGAAAGGGTCAAGGAGAGGAGAGAGACCCAGAAGCAGAACAGACAACTCTTCCTCCCTGAGCTGAATTTCAAATCCCTGGAGCTTCCATATCAGCCCTCTTCCACCTGCTAGGGGACAGCTGACCTGAACTGATTTGTATGACATGTGGCCTTTCAGACACCACCACCCGCAGGGCTGTCAGGTACTGATTTTGGGTCCACAGGCCCTGGATCCAGGAGCCAGAGATAGACCAGGCCACGATTTCCAGGTGAACTTGGATGTGAACATTTCCCTCCTTGAGTCTCAGCTTCTTCATCTATAAAATGTAGTCACATGTGTTTTATTATCTGAGTTCTCATGCTTTGCTTCCTGAGACCCTGCAGGCTCTGGAGGCACTGTCCCTCCCAGGGTCCAGCTATCCCAGAACCCACACACCAATCAGCTCCTTTCAAGTTCCCACACCCTAGGCCACCATCCACCTGCCCTAAACGTGCCAGAGCAAGGTGCCGGACAACTAGGGGCAGGTCTTGTGCCCCAAATCTCCCTGAAACTATTCACAATAGTCTATCCTAAGCCTCCTCTCATTGCCTTGCCTCTTCCAGTGGAAACCAATAAAGCAGAAAAGCCCCCCGTGTGCCCCCCTCCTCCTGAGGACTGGGAGTAACAAACTATCTGTTCATTGGCAGTTGGCCCCTGAGACATTTCCACCAACATTCCCCAAATTTTCTATGAATTCACCATGTTTATAAGCAATCCCTTTTCCACACTTCCTCTGTAGCAAGCACTACCTAAGGGCTTTAGAAACAACCCATGTCGGCCTCACATTAGCCCAGGGATGTGGGTATTTGTGGCTTCCCTCCAGGAGAGACAGGGTAACTGAAGCACAGAAAACTTAAGGTCCTTGCCTAGAGATACACAGCTGGGAATATTGCTAGAGACCTTGCTCTTCATTTTCTGTTATGTTACTAGTCATATCTGGCCATATCTGGATTAATAATCAGGAGGAATTTAAGCTGAGCTCTCCAAATTCTTCATGTGTGAGGCACTGGGGCACCCTCTCACCCTCCTGCCTGGGGTGCGTGCCGTGCAGCTGGGGACTCAGGTGATTCTTCCCCCTGTGTCTTGGCACTGGCTGGGGCTGACTGGGCTCCACTGCCCCAAGTCCAAGTCTGGAAGCGCACACCTCTCCTGGACCAGACCTGTGGTGCCTTTTCCTTATATGCGCCCCCAACCATGCACACTCAGAACCAGGATTTTTGTATTTCAGAAAGACTCACCTGAAGCTGTGGAAGTGGAGAGAGTGGCCAGGAACAGAGCACAGAGCCACATCCTGGAAGGGCAGGGGCTCCCAGGGCGTGGGAGGTCTTGCTGCTCGGAGAGGCTGTGCCTTCCAGCTCAGAACCTGAGTCCTCACAGCCCACTTATCTAGTCAGGGATGAGAGAAAAGCTCTCTGCACTTCCAAAGACCTCCAAGGGCTTGTATTGGCATCTCCAAGCCACGCCCACCCAGAGTTCAGCCTTTTCTATGTAAACAAACTCAGATTACACAGAGCCACAAACTTGCCAAGCAACTTGTTGCTTAAGGATTTCCCCTCTGTGAGACTCTAACCTTAGTGGCCTGTGACCTTCCCAAAGGGGCCTTTAGGCAAGGGGGAAGATTTGGTCTGGGTCCTCAGAACAAGCTCAGATGTAGTCACAGCTCAGCTCCCCAGCTTAGGACAAAACAGCTCAGCTGGGTAATTTAGGACCCAACTCTCTCACTGCACAGAGTTCTAGGCTCTCAAGTGTGGAAGCATCTTAAATGCCATCCAGTCCCTTTCTGATGCCTACAGTACCTTTACAATGTTCCTGTCCGCCTCCTGCCTCACACCTTCGGGGTCAGGGAATTCAC
Source organism: Loris lydekkerianus (assembly GCA_963574355.1). Lineage (NCBI taxonomy): Eukaryota > Metazoa > Chordata > Mammalia > Primates > Lorisidae > Loris > Loris lydekkerianus. The sequence goes on along the minus strand of CAUYPK010126870.1, from coordinate 17,753 downwards.
TGCCCCTCAAAGCAGAGATTTTTGGACAGAAGGTAAAAATGAACTCCCTCTACCCACAGTCCCTGGCTACAAACATCCATCCATCCTTGTGTCCATCTAGTCTCAGAACATTTGCTAAGTGCCTGACACTTGGCTGGGTATCATGGATACAAATGTAAGTTCAAGACACGTTTCAACTTCTCAAGGAAACATTAGTAGACATGTCCAGTGTGGGGGTGGGAGGCAGGGTAAGGCCATTGCAGTGCTTATGAAAGCACCAAATCAGGGGGACACACAGAGTTTGGGATACACCTGGGAAAGTGCCATTTACAAACTACTGGGGACACAAGGAAGATGTTCAAAGTGTCTTTAACAAGATGACTTAATGTCCACCAACAGAGAAATTGTTAAACACACTCTGGCAGGGCTGGTTAAGAAAGTGTTATGAACTCACTAGAATTAATGATGCACATGTCTGTTTAATGACAAGAAAATACAGTCATGATTTGGTGTGAAAAGGCCAAATATAGGTTATAAAACTCTCGTGGCTGTTTGGGAACCGTCTTGGCATTTCCTCAAAAAGTGAAGCATAGAGTTGCCACAGGACCCAGCCATTCCACTGCTAGCACATTTTCAAGAAAATTGAACACATCTTTCTACGGAATCTTGGGGTCACAAGTGTTATTCATGTTAGCCAAAAAGTGGAAACAATCCAAATGTGATGATGAATAGACAAATAAAGTGAGGTCTCTCCACAGAGCGAAATATCCGGCCATAAGAAGAACACGTACAACATTGCGAAAGGTGAAACATTACACTAAGTGAAATACGCCAGGCACAGAAGGCCATGTGCTGCACTATTTTATACATGAATTTCCAGAACAGGGAAACCCAGGGAGATGGAGAGTAGCTGAGTGTTTGCCAGGGGCTGGGGTGGAGGGAAACGAGGGGAACGCAGAGTGGCTCCTAAGGGGTATGAAGTTTATTTGGGGGGAGGTGCCCACAGCGGTGGGGACGACTGTGTGACTTCCAGGCTATACTAAAGCCACTGAATCGTGCACTTTCCAAATGTGAACTTTGTGGCATGTAAATCATAGTTTACTAAAGTAAAGGAATGTTTTTTAAACATTCAGTTATGTATAATATGAACCCATTGTCGCAGTGATACATGTCTTCAGTTGGATAGGAAACATTCTGTAAGGTTATATAAGCCACATTCTGTAAGGTTACATAAGCCACATTCCTGGCTATCACACTGCAAAAGTGTTTTGTTCTTATTTGTACTTTCCACTTTTATTTACTCGTATATCCACTTGAAGACTATTTGTTGAGTGTTCACTGTTCTAAGAGTTTGGTTTGAGGAATGGCTGTTCTCAAAACACCCTGAGAAACTAACACCAGGACTTCCTGAGGCTCATGTGGGTAAAGGACCTGGTCTGACGGTGCAGGTCCAAGAAAGGGAAGAGCTGAGCCCTGCTCACCACCTGTGTGCTGTGCCGCACAGCCCACCCTCTTAAGCACTCACCTTTGGAGTCTCTTTGTGACAAACTCACTCATTTTCTCCCCTAGGCATAGGCTTGATGGCCTGGAGGGACCTCCTGCAGCCTCTCTTCTTCTGCCATCCCCTCCCCCTCCACACCTTCCCGGCATCCCTGCTTCCTGCTGCTCCCTCCTGAGACCCCCAGACTCCCAGGAAGGATGTGGGGGAGGTGGCTGCTGCAAGGAGCTACTCAGAGGGGACAGGTGGCTAGAAACAGGAGCCCTAAGGAGCTTGGGAGCAAATCCCTCAACTCTGTCACCCTTCTCCTAGCATGACTTGAAATATATATTCTGTTCCCACAGTGTCTCCTGGGACTAAATCCAGGCACACACAGTAGGAACCAGCTTCATAAAGGACCCTTGACTGGCTGGTTTCCCTTCCACACTTCACCTCCCCACCCCACCACTGTTTCCTGCACTTGCACGTAAATCCCATCTCATGTTTGTTTCTGGGGAAAGACAGAGGATCCTCAGCCCCTTAGCCAAATGTCCCACATGATCTGTTAGTAGTTAAATTGGGCCCCCCTAACATTCATATATGGGAGGCCTAACCTCAATGTCTCAGAAGGTGACTACCTCCCAGTAAGGCCTCTAAACAGATGATTCCTTTGAATTAGAATGGGCCTTAAGGCAATCCTATGGTCTGACTGGCGTCCTCACAAGTAGAGGAAATTTGTACACAGACACCAGGGACACCTGTGCACAGAGGGGTGACCACGTGACCAGGCAGCATGAGGGGTGCCTCCTGTGTGCCAGGGAGGGAGTCTTCAGAGGACACCAACCTGGCCAGCTCCTTGAACTTGGACATCCAGCCTCCAGAACTGTGAGAAAACAGGTTTCTGTTGTTTAAGTCCCCAGTTTGTGATATGTCTCTCTGGCAGCAAGAGAAGAGTAGGATGTACACATAGTCCCACCCCAATCTTTCTTCTGGCCCTGATCCAGGGAGGGGTGGCCTCAGATCTCACAGAGCTCAATGGCAAAGTCAGGACCACAGACAGAGCTGTTGGACTCTGGCCACAGAGTGGGAGACATGGACGGCAGCCCTTCCTCTTGCATTAACTCCTCAGGACAGTGCTGTGCTCTTCTCACAGGGCAGAACACCTTGACTTTGTGAACAGGTGCACTGTTGGTTCACTGGCCCAGGATGAGGGCAGGAAGGCGGAGGGGTTAGAAGAGGCCAGTAGAGGAGGCAGGTACCGGAGAGGTGCATTCACTTTCCTCAGGTCATTTGGCGAGCCTGGACAGACTGACCCTGACATCAGGAAAGACTGGGCAACCAGCAGCCATAATGCACATGGCAACTCCAGAGACGTTCATGGCTTCTTGTCCAAGGCTGTAGCTTGTAGCTGAAAGGAAGCTTCTGCAGACCCAAATGCACAAAGGAGCACTCACCAGCCCTCAATTTTGCCAGGGGCCAGCTGGTCAGGGGGCTTTGCCGTAGGGTTAAGGATTCTGTGACAGCATTATAATCCTTGCAAGAGGTGCCCAAAGTTTGTCTGGGCTAGGGGTCCTTCCTCCCAGGACCCCTACATTCAAGAGAAAACACTGGTAATAAAGGTGACCATGATAAGAAGCACCCATTATCTCTATCCACATGGGTCAGTCTAGGGGGTCTTCCTCCTTGGACATCAATCCTTTGTCACAAGGCATACACACACACACACACACACACACACACACACACACACATGTTAACCAACAAGACTTTGCCCCTGTCATGTGGCCTTTCTAACCCAGGAAACAGTCCTGGCTTTTGGCCAGGAAGATTACATAATGCATTGTTAGCAAAATATAAAAGGTAAAAATTATCCTCCAACCCACTGTTTAATCCCATGCCCTGTTGTGACACCACCCAAGTCTGCAAACAGGGCAAGTGACCCCTAGACCCTGCCTGCTCCTGGACGCACCTTCTGAAGCCTATTCCTGGCTTACTCTGCAGAATCAATGAGTGAAACTGAAGTCTACCATGTCTGTGCACACGTCAAGCTGAAAAAGTGTATGATTTCTCCATGGCACTACCCCATCAACAATGCATCTCTTTTTAAATGGTGGTTGACTGAGACTTTTGCCTTTCTCCTGGGAATCTTCAAGGTTGCCTGTGTGGAAATAAATGATCTGGAGAGAAAGATCTGGAACTGGCCCTACTCCCAAAGCAGTTGGGTAGGACTTGAGAGAGTAGACACATCTGCCGCTTTAAATCATTAGCCCAAAACATCTCCACCTCTATCAATTTGCTAAACAGATACGTGGAGAGCACATACTACATCAGACATTGGGCACAGCAAACCCATGTCCTACTGGGTCCATCACTCAGCTGTGCCTGTTCATCACACCATTGATCAGGTGTAGACTTTGTAGGTCATTATGTTGCACCAGCAGCACTGGGTGAGATGCTCCCTCACACAGAATTCACTGTGGCTCCACACTCTTATGAATCTAGAATTGATTCTATATGGCATCTTCCAATGCAGCCTACACATAAGCACTGTTTTTGAAACCTGACTTATTCTCTTCCTGATATCACATTTTTTATATATCAGCATGCCTACTCTACCATTAGTAGTTTTCTTTAAATGGATTAGGTATTTTTAATTTAACACATTCATTCAAAAAGGAGATTTTAAATCATTTCCATAAATGGAAGGCCTGTTAAACTTGCCATGAAATAAAGATAAGCCTGAAAAATGTATCAATGTGTTTTTAAAATTGACATGATAGTTTTAAAAATGTAAATAAGGCAAGGTAAATAATAACATACCTAGTTTACAAAAATGATATCTGAAAAGTAGTCACTTAACTAGAAATGGGAACTGTTGATGGTCAGCAGGTTGGTTGGACCCACCCTGACATCAGGAAGGTTTGGGCAACCAGCAGCCATAAAGCACATGGCAACCCCAGAGATGCTCCTGAGTTCTTACCCAAGGCTGTAGGTTGTAGCTGAAAGGACCCATCTGGAGACTCAAATGCACAAAAGGATATTCACTAGCACTCACTACAGAGCCAGGTGGCAGGCTGGTCAGGGGGCTGCAACAACCATGACCACCATCATGACCTCCAGTTAGTTGACAAAGCACCAGCTTTGACCAGGGTCAGCATAAGGAACTTCTTCCTTTCAACATGTAGATCATGGGGCAGAAATTGTATATATTGACAACTTCCAGTGCTCTTGATACTGTGCAGTAATGAGGGGGTCAGACTCCTTGGGGTCAATTCAGTACCAGGACGAACTGAATCAGAGCGTCTGAGGGAAATTTTGGCCTGAGTGTAGGTCCTAGACATTAGAGTTGTACCCCTCGGGCTGTGAGTGGTCATCTTCACTTCACAAACAACTGGCATTCAGGCCATAAACTATAGTAGCCAAGGGGCCCAGAATTTCAAAGGCTCGTTTTCTGTTTATGTAAAGAACTAGAATGTTGTTCAGGTCCACCAAGTGTCTGCCCTCTATATGGCCATTCAGGGATCTAACTAGGATGCTGGCAATTTTTTTCTATAAAAGGATATATAGTCAATATTTAATAATTTCAGACCAATATGGTCTCCGTGACAACTACTCAACTCTGCTGTTGGTAGTCATGGCAGCCACAGACACTACTTAAGCAGATAGGCATGGCTGTGTTTCAGTAAAACTTCATTTTAAAAAAGAGACTATGGGGCAGATTTGGCCGTAGAACTATACTTGGATCACCGCTGATCTAGACAATGATGGCTTTTCCCTTCTTAATACATGGTTTCTAAAGTTGCCTTGGGTGTTGACTACTGTCAGCTAAAAGGGGGAAGAATGTGGAGGAGGAACCATGGGCCAGGCCTGGAAGTGGCAGTTCACACGCCCATGGAGCATCCATTGGTGAGAACTCAGTCAGTCGCATGATTACTATGATTGTAAAGAAATCTGGGAAACATACTATGACTGTGTACCAACGAGGATGGGACACATTTTGTCAGACTGCAGAAATCTCTGCCATAATTAATACCCATTAAGTAAAGAATTCAGTGTTAGGTATTTTTTCTAATATGAAGCAACATACATAGATAACCTTTAAATAAATGATGTAAAGTTTGTGCAACATTTAAAATCATCTATCAAAGTGCCCTACACTTTGATAAACATTGAGCTTTGCTGTTTCTTTGATTCATATCGCAAGTGCTTAAGTGTAAATTCAGTCCCTGTTGTCTGTGATTACAAAGTCTTTCTCTTTTTTATAAATACAAAATGGATGATTCAGAAAAACATGTAAAAAATTAGACCTAGAAAAGCACTAATATTCAATTATAATCTATATAAGGCTCAAAAAAGTCCAGCTATAGATTATATTATAAACATGGGGGTGAATGCAATGGCCTTGATACAGACAAGTGTTTTGTGCTTGCTTTCCCCGAGAATTGTCAGTGTTCATATGTGTTAATGCCCAGTATTGTCTGTGCCATCTCCTGCTGGCACTGGGTATTAAGAGACGGGAAGGACTTGGAGAAGCAGAGAAGCCTGTGGAACTGGTGTCAGGGGGGTACTGGCAATAATATAAGGGAGGTTTGGGAGTTTCTGGGAGGTGCCAGGTGTATTGGGCTTGTGAATGGAGGACAGAGTGAGTGCAAACTAAAAGATCAGATTTCATCAATAGACAATGGGCAACAGTTTGAAGGCTTTGATCTTGGGAATGACAGGTGAATAAGGGCATTTCCAAAAGTACAAGCTGGCAGAAGCAGAGAAGCCATTTGGAGGGACCAGCAGGGTGAGTCTGGGTGGGAACTTCCTCAACACTCAGGGGGAGGGTGGAAGGTGAGCTCGCCTTTCCAAGGACAGTTAAGTCCCTTGCATGTGAAAGCTTGGCCTTTCAGGTCCACACAAGACTCAGCAAGAATGAATCACAAAAGCTTCTCCAGAAAACTGTAGTGCCCAGATCCCAGGTTCTGCTGATGCTAGCTTTGGGTTCTCACCTTAGAAGATCACGGGAGGGATAAAATCTCTAGAATGCCTTGGGGCTGGTGGGCAGCTGGAGGGAAGCTGCAGCCCTTCTGAGACACCCACAATCATTGTCTGGTCTTCCCTTATTTGTCCTTCTCTGGACACAGGCCAGGAGTACATCTGGGCAAGAAAAGGAGTGGGGGGAGGATGAGCCAGTCCTCCGTCCCCTTCCATGCCACCAACCAGGGTCCAAGGGCTCTTCATGCTATACAAATTGTCACTGGTAGCAGACCAGTAGCATGCACATCAGGACATGCAAATTCAAACCAGACACAGAAATTGTACCTGTTCAACTTTCTAGGATTTTCTGACTACTGTTTCAAAGATGGTGCCCAAAGGGGTGGGAAAAGTATGGAAAATCAAGAACTTTCACCACTGAGGGGAGAGATGAATTTATTCAAGGTTTCTTGATGGCAAATTGACAAAATCTGCCCTAACATTTAAATGGGGCATCTCTTTGGCCCTCACTGTTTGTATTAACCATGCTCTTTATTTTCTCTATTTTGATGCCTTGACATCTGAGGGTCTTGCTGACTCTGGAGGGTCTGCCTCTCCCAGGCTTAGACAACTTCTAGAGACAGTAACCACTGCCTGATAGTGAGCCTTTCATACACAGACTGACCCAGCCATAGCCCTCACCTCCAACCACCTCCTTTACAGGCACTTAGCAGCTGGACCACGGCTACCTTCCCTATCACCTCAGTGCAGGCATCAGGTGAAACAGCTCCAGTGCCCCCAGACACCACCAAAATTATTCAAACTGCTTACTCTATTCACCTCCTCCTTCCCACGGAAAGCATAATAAAGGCACTTGTCCTCACTCCATGCTCAGCACTTTCTGACTGAACTCCATGTGCCTCTCTCCCCTATGGCCTGGAATGTCCCCTTGTCCTGGATCTCTGGGCAACGAACTATCTTTTCAATGATAGTTGTCTCATGATCTGTTGGCCTTGCCATACTTAAATAATAAACAACCTATACTTTAAAACATTGTGCTCTAGAAAGAATTTTGAATAGGCCCAAAGATATATGTATCAAATGCTCATCCCAGTGAGCTTGACAGTAGTGAAAATTATAATGCAGTTTGAATAAGGAGCTGTAGTAGATGATTAAATGACTGATTGAATGTTCATGTTGCATGATGCAATGTACCTGTCAAAACTACACAAAAATGTTGTTAAATGTTTATGTGAAAAAAGCAGTTCACCAAATGGTGCTGGGTGACCTGGCTGGCGATCCATAAAAGACTGAAACTGGACCCACACCTTTCACCATTAACCAATCCCTCTTTAAATGTTGCTCTAACTATTCTTTTTTTCTTTCAAGAATTCCTGTTCTATCTTCTGACTCTTAACCTCTATTTCATATTATTCTTTGTTTCTCCTCACTTTATTCTAGATTTTTTTTAAAAATTCATCTCACAGTGTACTAATTCTCTCTTCAGCTGTATTCAGTCTGCTATGAAATACATTTGTCAGGGTTTTATTTACATTATTATTTATTTCATTAAGTTCTTTTTGTTAGTTTTTTTCATATGTGCCGATTTATTTAATATAGTAAACATTTTTAAAAATTATTCTGTACTGATTCTAGTATCTATATATTTTATAGATCTGGTTCTGCTGCTCTGGCTTTTGTTTATACTACCCTATATCTTGAAGTAATTAATAATTTTAAAATATAAACTCATATTAAAAATTTCTCCTGTAGAAACTATTTAAGTCCTAGAACAAAGGTGGGTTCCTTCAAGAAATAATTGGAGCTATAGAAATCTATTGTCTTTGCGGAGGTTGTTTCAACCAATGTCTGATTTCTTTCACTTACTACCCCAAGCTTCCTTCTGTTATTCTCTTCTTTTTCCAACTTTTAAATCCCTAGTTTTAAATCCACCAGCTGAGGATGTCTTTCGTACTATTGAAATTGTTCCATTAAAAGCAGAATCAAAGACTATGTTAACCATATAATGTTGTTTACTTTTACAGGTTATTCCTTTTTAAATTACAAAACCTGCTCTGTCCCATTTAATGCTTTTTGCTTTGAATTCCATTTTTTTTTGGGGGGGGGGGTAATGACATTAATAGCACCATCCTCAACCTTCTTGATTAGAATTTACTAGTGGGTGATAAATCTGTATTAGTGTTCTCTTGTGTAAAACATCCCCCACAAACTCAGTGATGACACTAATTTGCTGTTGAATTTGTTACCACACAGTTCCCATGCATCAGGAGTCTGGCACTCAGGATCTCTTAAGGCTGAAATGAAAGCATCCTCTGGGGGAAGCTGGGCTAGCAATTCCCTTACTGCTGTAGGATTGAGGTTCCTGCTGCCTCTCAGATGCCGGCTATGTGACTCCTCATTCTCAGCATTGCAGACCCGCCCCTCAAAGTCAATTCCCTCTCACACTTCTATCACCCTCTCTTCCTGGCACTCAGAGAAAACTGTCGGTTTTTAAAGGGCTTGTGTAATTAGGCCAGGTCCATCTGGATAATTTCTGTTTCTTAAAGTCAGTTGTACCATATCACACCACATAATCCCCAGAGGTTATGCACAGCATGTACCCGGAGGCAGGGTGGGAGTGTGGAACTTTGGGGCTATCTTAAAATTCTGTCTACCACAGTGTTCATTTCCTTATTTTTACCTCTTATATGTCACTTTGTTTTAGCAGAGCTCTGGTAATTGCATTGACTTTGCTTTTTTTTTTTTTTCATTGTTTCAGGTTAATTTGACGGTACAAAGAATTAGGTTACAATGTTTACCTTTGCTAGATAGAGTCCCTCTTATATTTGTGTCCCACTCCCAAGAGGGGTACCACACACCCTAACATTGTGCCCACTAAGTGGGAGCACACCATCCTCCTCCCCTCTTCCTGCTCCCTCATTCTTTTGCCCCCCCACACCTTCCATGGATTTGAGTTTTTCTCTTATGTGGGCATGTATTAGATCATTTACTGGCTTCATATTAGTATTGAGTACATTGGATATTTGCTTTTCCATTCTTGCGATACTTTACGAAGAAGAATGTGTTTCAACTCCATCCAGGTTAATACAAAAGATGTAAAGTCTCCGTCTTTTTGAATGGCTGAATAGTATTCCATGGTATGTATATACATACAACAGCTTGTTAATCCCTTCCGGGGTTTCTGGGCATTTAGGTTGTTTCCGCATTTTTGGTGATTGTAAATTGAGCTGCGATAAACAGTCTAGTGCAAATGTTCTTATGATAAAAATATTTTTCTTTTTTTTTTTCTGGGTAGATGTCTAGTAATAGGATTGCAGGATCAAATGGGAGGTCTAATTTGAGTTCTTTGAAGATTCTCCATACTTCCTTCCAAAAAGGATGCATTAGTTTGCAGTCCCACCAACAGTGTAAAAATGTACTCCTCTCTCCCCATCCATTCCAGCATCTGAAACTCTGGGACTTTGTGATGTGGGGTAATCTTACTGAGACTGGGTGATCTCAGGGTGGTTTTGATTTTCATTTCTCTAATGATCAGTGACTATGAGCATTTTTTCAAATATTTCTTAACTATTTGTCTGTCTTCTTCGTTCTGTTCATATATCTCTTGATAGATAGGTTATCTAGATAGGATTGGTAGATAGGATTGTTTACTCTTTTTTTGTTGATTCATTTGAGTTCTCTATAGATTCTAATTATCAACCCTTTGCCAGATTCATACCACGCAAATACCAACATTATACTTTGAAGAACTAGAAAAAAATAGTACTTTGCTTTGTATGGAATCAGAAAAAAGCCCACTTTGCCAAGGCTATTCTTAGTAATACAAACAAAGCCCCGGAGGCATCACTCTACCAGACTTTAGGCTATATTACAAGTCCACAGTAATCAAAACAGCATGGTATTGGCACAAAAATAGAGACATAGACCTATGGAACAGAATAAAAAACAAGAGATGACACCAGTCTCTTATAGCCATCTGATCTTTGATAAACCAAACAGAAGTATACAATGGGAAATGGTGCTGGGAGAACTGGATAACCACATGTAAAAGACTGAAACTGGACCCATACCCTTCACCACTTACAAAAATGGACTCAAGATGGATAAAAGACTTAAATCTAAGATATGAAATGATAAAAATCTTAGAAGAAAGTGTGGGAAAAACTTTCATGATGTTGGACTGGGGAAAGATTTTACAAAGAAGACTTCAGTGGCCATTGCAACAGCAACAAAAATAAAGAAATGAGAATTAAGCTGAAAAGCTGCACAGCTAAGGATACAACAAGCAAAGCAGAAAGAAAGCTTCAGAATGGGAAAAGATATTTGCATGGACTTTGCCTTTTTATTACATTTGACGTTCTTTACTTTTTAATAAACAAATCTAAAAAATTCACATCTACTAGGAAAATATACAGTATTTGGCCTCTTTCAGCCTTTTCATCCTGTGCTCTTGCTGTTCCTGTGCCTCTCTACCACCCTCAATATCTTCTTGAAATCAAAGCTTTTGTGGATTTTTTTTTTCTTATTTCTTTGCTTATTTAGAAGTATTATAATATGTAGTTTTTAAAATTTCTTGTGGCAGTTACCTACATACTTTTAAACCATTCAATCCCCTTTTCTCTATCACCACAGAGTATTAAATACTATCTAAAGATATACCTAGGAGAATTTTCCCTCCTCCTCTTCTCCCCCACCAAGTAAAAGGGTCACAGCCTTTATTCTCAGATTACTAATGCTTTTCATACTTTCTTCTCTCTTAAGAACTATTTTTGACATCATACTAAATTGTATAATCATAAGAACAATTATCTAACATTTTTAACATTAACTAAATTTTAAAGGTTTCATTACTCGTCCTTTGTTTTATATTTCATTTTCCTTTAATCTGAGGTCTCTTTATTGATTAACTTTTAATTGACTTGACAATTTTAAGCAAGTCTATATTCTTAAACATCTGAGAATTCCTTGGGGTTGAGTACCAAAAGGTACCTCACTGTTCTGGCTTATGAAATTCCTATTATTTAGAGGCATTTAGAATGAGGTTAAAGGCATTAGCATAACTGTGATCTTTATATAGTAGAACCTCCATAATTGACCATCTCTCTATATTGACCATCTCCTTAAGTACCAGAAGTACACTAATAGAGTCTACTTATATGTGTTTATAGCCTCAGGATCATACAGTGATGGACTGAAAATATGAAAATGAATATTCCCATCAGTGCCCTGCTTAGATGAAAAAGTAGAAACTCATAAACAATACTTCTTCCAAGTGTATATACAGTTACTTATTTTAAATTCTGAAAGGAAATGAACTTTTAATAAATCTGTAGTTTTCAACCAAAAATATCACATAGCACTTATGACACTTCAGTGTATTATAGGCTCAATCTGCAAATATTTTGACTAGATTTTCCAATGATATGGCTCAACATTTTGTAAGTATAAAAAATGTTACAAGGAAAAGTCATCCCTTTATTTTGTCCTTTAGCTACCCAATTCCCCTTCCCTACACTTGAAATTGTGTTTCACGTGTTTCAGAATATCTCCCCACACCATATTTTTGCCTCTTTTAAGATAAATTGTCATTTCACTCTCCTGAACTTTGTTTTTTATTTAATATATCATAGAAGTCACTGTATTTCAGTACAGGGCCTTCCTTCTCCTTTTTTCATAACAGCATAGCATTGCATTATCTGGACATACTATAGCTTATTTTCCTAATATCATATTTGTATATATATTAAACAATGTTACGATTATAATCTCAAACATACATCATTTCAAATGTGTGAAGTATATTTTTAGAATAATTCTTACAGATGAAATCAATAAGTTATAAGCTACACACATTCATAATTTGATCATTAAAGTCATAATGCTTTCCAGAGAGGAAAGAGCAGTTTATGCTCCCACTGAGTAATGTATGAGCCTACTATAACATGATTCTTTAGTAGTTCTAAAGCACAGTACATAGTAATTTCAAATTCCTGTCTTCAGTTTCTTTTTTGTTTGATTTTTCAGTTTTATTTGGTTTTGTGAAGGATGAAAGTTAAAAGAGTCCTGTTTTATGCCCCAAATTATCCTGGTTCTTCTCTCTTTCCCAAACCACATGAATACTGAAAAACACCTACTACTGCTATAAAACGTCACTAACTTAGGACATATTGAAATGATCAGGATCCAGAGTTCATTAAGTTTGAGTGTCTCTACAAAGCCCATCAAAATGCAAACTGTAATACAACAGCGGCAGAGAGCTGGTAACCTCCTGGTCCTATAAATCCATTCCTAATGAGCACTGATTTCACAGGGCTCTGAGGGCCCTAATATTATTGCTTACCAAAGAACTCTCATCAGCACTTTCCTACACTGCATAGATATTAAATAGAGCTTTTGATGATTAAGCATAAGAAAAGTTAATTAACAAGTAATTCCAGGGGGATGTACTGATCTCATAGGACAATGGTCTTCTGGATAACTTAACGGAAGGAGACAGGAAAGCAATTATTAAAATTTAAGCACTAGACAATCACTAAAACAAAACAGAGTTACAATGACCCAAGCCTACCCTGGCTCAGCTATCATCAGCTGAGAGCTTTCTCAGATAGCAAAACTCTTTCCACTTAAACCTTATAGAACATATTCTAAAATCAGGGTCACTGCATCGTGATAAGGACATGATACAGTCATGAAGAGTTTTTCATTTATTTTGCTTCACTGAATGGAGCTACCACAAAACTTTAATAATATTAAATAGAACATCAGGATTTACAATATTGCAGAGCAAAAGAGAGTGTTGTCACAAATTATGGTCAGTCTTCAAAGAATTTACATCCAAAAGTTTAACGCGCTGCTGGTCTTCCAAATCAAAACCAGAAAATTTCTAGACCATTAGGATTGCCTCATGTGCTTGAACCTGGTCTGAGTCTTGGGTTCCCTAGATGAGCCTATAGAACACAAGAGTCAAAGTGCCCACAACTAAAAGTGTGCTCAGATGGGTGCTTCATCCTCACCATGGCAATGGCTGGAAAGCTGTTCCAGAGCAAACAAGTATCTTATTTAATTTTTAAAAACTGGAGGTCATTAGGTTAAGTAAAATAAGGTGGGCACACATGGATAAGCATCACATGGTCTCACTCATATATGCTTCGAGCTAAAATAGTGGATTTCATAAAGATAGAGAATAGACTGGTAGTTAACCAGGGGCCAAGAACAGTAGTGGGGCAGGGAGGATTTAAGATAACTTGATTAATGCATACAAAAGTACAGCTTTACTAAAGAATGAGACTTAGTATTTGATAGATCAGTAGGGTGATTATAGTTAAAAATTATCTATTGTACATTTCAAAATACTGAGAACAGAATACTTTGAATGTTCCCAGGATAAAGACAAGATAAATGTTTAAGGTGATAGATATCCTAATAACCCTAATTTGTTCATTACACATTATACAACTGTGTTAAAGTATTACAATACATGTACCATGGAAATATATACCTATATTATGAATCAATTTAAAATTAAAGTTTTAAAAATGAAAAAAAATCTTTGTTGATCAAATTAATATCTAAAATACGGAAAATATACTAATTTCTATTTCTATAAAATCCAGAAATCAGGTATATTAGACCTAAATGCTCAGTGTAATTCCTAGGAGATATATAAAACTGATTGCAGCAAGGTTCACATAATAGCATTTTTATTCCCACACAAAGTCTCAAGAACTTATTGTTTCTCAGAGAGTTATGCTGATCTCTTCTGCCGTCCATGCCTTACACGAGATGAAAGGAAACTCCAGTGACATGGCCTTATTTTGGTATTCTGACCTGCACTGAACACACATTTTCTATTCTAAAAGCACAGGGAGGTACTAAGTCCACAGGGCTACTAACATTTTTATGATATACCTGGAACTCAGCTCTGTTTACTTAATTAACAATGAACAAACATCCCTGAAGGAAACACAGGATGTGTTCACTTAAATGCAGTCCATGAGGTGTGTTGAAGCAAGTTTTAGAAAGATCAAATGAAACACTTCACCAGCAAGCAAAGTGGATGGCTAACTGGCAGGGCCTTCTGACAACCAAGCTGGAGGTGTGTCTCAGTAGCCTGAAAATGTTGTATTTCGTACATGTAAGTCAGTAATTTTAGTTTTACAAATATATTTTAAGGGAAAACAATTGGAGATAATGACAAAATTTCATAATATATGAAGATATTCATTGCAGTGTTCTTTATGTTATAAAAACTGCAAACAATCCAAATATCCAGGAATCAAAGAATAATCAAATAGATTCAGAGCCATTCATACAATATGATGCAATGTGACACAATATATGATATGACATGATACTGCAAAACTGATAATATAGTACAGCACAGATACTGTTGAATATAATGCTAAGTTACAGAAAACTGTATAAAATGCTAGCTTAAAAAGTCTGCCTACTTTTAGTATACACACACATACTTTTTAAAAGACTACATTTACCCCATAATGGAACTTCTTATATTAAAGTGCCACAGTACTCATCTCATTTGCCTTCCACTCGCTCCTGTCCCTCTTGTACAACCCCTGACATATGCACATAGTGAATCCAGCCAGATGGGAAGTGATGTTAGGACAGGATCTTATCTATCCTGTTCACAAACTTTTCCCCAAGGTACAGTGATGCATGCTACGGGGCTCAGTAAACACCCACTAAAAGTATTGACCTGGATTGGATTTAATTTTGACCAAAGTCTATTAATTGAACATTAATTTTTAATTGAACTTGTTAGTATGTTATTTAGGACATTGCATCCTCATTTATAAGTGAAATATGTTTGTAATTTCCCTTTATAATAATATGTTTTGTCCAATTTTAATATCAGGTGTATCTAGATGAAGTAGAATGATTTTGAAGTATTTCTTCTTTTTCTATTGTCTATAGGATTTTTGAAATTATCTTTTATTTTTATTTATAAATATTAGTTGTCTGTTTTTTGAAACTTTGGGAAAAAAAAATAAGAAGTTAACTGATGACTCCATACTGAACCTCAGAGTCAAAGCATTCTATGATAGACATACTCTTATCTGACAATGTGAATGTTACTTTTTTTGCATTATTATTAGTAGTAGTAGTAGTAGTATTGCTCAATATTTCATTGGAGCAATCATCTGATTTCTTTTCCTTATGTATTTATCTTCATTCCTTCTTTACAAGGTTTTTGTTTCTAGTCCTTATCTTAAGCATTGTTATTGTTATTAAAGTTTAAGCCTTTTGAATTTTGTGAAGGCAAAAAGTAAAGTGGAAACCAAATAAACACATGTATGTGTATAGAGAAAATTTTAAAAAAGAAAGAAAATGGGAGAAAAATTTTAAAAATCATACAAATGGGATAATATTAAATAAAGGCTTTTCCTCTAAAATTAGGAATGAGAAAAGGATTCCCCATCCCCTCTTCTATAACAGGAAGAGTAAGAATTAAAAGCATCAACATCAAAAGAAAAAAACAGTATTGACCTGGTAATAAATGCTTGAGTATCTAAGAAAGCCATTTACCAGTAGTTATTTCTAACTTTACAGTGATTATTTCTAAGACATAAAATATATGGGATTACATATTTTTTAAAACTTCTATATCCCTTTCCAAGTTTCCTATATTGTCACATGTTTATCATCATCATTTTTTAAGGAAATAAATTTTATAAACAAATTATGCTTATTTGCTTTTGCACACATTTTATTCCATTGTTCAATTTAATAAATGTTCAGTAGAAACAATGAGTAAATGTTTCACCATCTATCCAAGTAGAGTGGAACATTTTAGTAAGTAACATAATAGTAACATTCACTATTAAAAAATAAGATGATTAATTTTCTTTCTGTTAATATAAGATATGGGAGCTTCTAAATCCATAAATATGACAGAAAATTTAAAAAGTCCATCAAAAAGAGAAAAGAGCCAAGAACATGTTCTCCTTGTTAGCAAAAGATCTAGTAAAATGTTCAAAGTTCTTCTAATAAACTTTACTTAAAAAACGAAGAGAACTGTGGTTTGAACAATATAATCCAATGTTCCTTTGGAAAACAGAGATGAGCAACACTGTCTTTTTCTTTCCAGTATCTTTGCCTATCTTACTAAGGGGCCTTAAAGTTTGCAAATGCTACCTAGGATCATTTGTCTTTTTTCATTTAAACACAAGAATATGCTCATCATAAAAAATGTTACAAATACAATAAAGTACAAAGGAAAATAACTTAGATTACAAGCACCAACAAATAACTAATGACATTATTTTGTGTGTCTCCTTGAAGATTTATCTATGTATGATCTTTGTTAAATGTTTATTAAGGCTCAATTCATAATTGCTAAGTCGTGCAAGCAATCTAAGTGCCCATCAACCCATGAATGGATCAATAAACTGTGGTATATGTATGCCATGGAATATTATGCAGCCATTGAAAAAGATGGAGACTTTACATCTTTTACATTTACTTGGATGGAGTTGAAATATATTCTTCTTAGTAAAGTATTATAAGAATGTAAAAATAAATATCCAATGTATTCCATACTAATATGAAATCAATATATAAACTATTAGATGTTCATAAGAACAATAAAACACTATTATAGTCCAATTCAGGGGTAGAGGGATGCGAGGGAGGAGGGGCAGTACATATGGCAGAGGGAGGGCGGGCATGAGGCGGGATCTCACCTAATGTGCACATTGTGAGGGTGTATAACTCATCCCCTGGTGAGGGGCTATTCTACAAATGGAACTTTACCCTGGAAGTAAAAACAATGTAACCCAAATATTATACCCTCATCTTAACTTGAATAAAGTTAAAATAAAAAGAAAAAGAAAAAAAAATAAATGCAGTTAACCTTTAAAAAAATAAAATATATAGATACATAAAAATGTTTACTTTAACATGTATTTGATTAATATCTACCTATCTACTATTATACACACATTAAATATATTTTATTTCCAGTTTTGGTATCCTTACTTATCTCACAAAGAGTTTTTTATTACAATCTATCTAATAATAATCCAGATAGATTGATTAATAATACATATGTGTATGTGTACTTACATATATGTACACATTCATGTCTATTGATGTACACATATCATACACACCCAAGGATTACACTCTCTTAATTCCACTTCTGGAATAGATCCTATTTTCTTTTCTTTTCTTTTTTTTTTATTATAGATAAAAATATGCACCATAGATGTGGCCCAACCCATCACCCTCCCTCCACCCAAACCTCCCCCCTCCCTTCCCCTTCCTTGGTCCTTTCCTCATAGTCTTGTGGTATAGT
>CAUYPK010126869.1:0-12584 GCA_963574355.1 Loris lydekkerianus | reverse complement strand
AGGGTGGCATGTTTCCAAGTATTGATCTATTTCCTTCAGATTTTCATACTTATGAGAGTAGAGTTTTATGTAGTATTCTTAAGGATTTGTTAAATTTCTGAGGAGTCTGTTGTTATTTGGCCTTTATAATTTCTGATTAATGAAATTAGGGATTTTACTTTTCTATTTCTGGTTAGGTTAGCCAAAGGTTTATCTATGTTATTGACCTTTTCATAAAATCAACTCTTTGATTGGTTGATCTGTTGTATGATTCTTTTGTTTTCAATTTCATTTAGTTCTGCTCTAATTATAGTTATTTATTTTATTCTTCTGGGTTTAGGGTTGGAATGTTCTTCCTTTTCCAGTTGCTTGAGATGTCCCATTAAGTTGTTGACTTCCTCTTTCTGTTCTTTTGAGGAAGGCTTGCAACGTTATCAATTTCCCACGTAGGACTGCCTTTGTGGTATCCCAGAGGTTCTGATAGTTCATGTCTTCATTATTGTTTTGTCCAAAAATTTGGTAATTTACTTCTCAATCTCATCTGTGACCCAACTATCATTCAGCATGAGGTTATTTAGTTTCCATGTTTTTTTATGTGCATGTAGATTCCTCTTGTTACTGAGTTCAACTTTTATTTCATGATGGTCTGAGAAAATACAAGGAATGGCTTCTATTCTTTTAAATTTGCTGAGGTCCAACTTGTGACCTGAGATGTGATCAATTTTCAAGAATGATCCCTGGGCAGATGAGAATGTGTATTCAGTTTTGTTAGGATAAAATGTTCTGCATATGTCTGTTAAATGCAAATGTTGAATGGTTTAGGTTAAGTCTAAATTTCTTTGCCTACTTCTTTTTGTAGGATCTATTCAACACTGCCAAAGGAGTGTTAAAATCTCTGACAATTATGGTGCTGAAGGGAATCAAGTTGTTCATGTCTGTTATAGTCTCTCTTATAAATTGAGATACATTCTGATACATTCTGATTGGGTGCATAAATGTTAATAATTGAAATCTCATCAGGTTGAGTATTGCCCTTAACAAATATGAAGTGATCATCCTAATCTTTCCTTACTTTTTTTGGTTTAAAGGCTATTGTATCTGTGAATGAAATTGCGACACATGCTTTTTTTATTATTATTATTTCCATTGGCCTGATTATAGATGTCCATTACTTCACCTTGAGTCTATTTTTATCCTTGAAGTTAAGGTGAGATTCTTATATTCAACAGATATATTGTCTACGTTTATGGATCCAGTCAGCCAAACTATGCCTCTTTAGAGGGTAATTTAAATCATTCACGTTAATGGAGAATATTGATAAGCCAGACAGTATTTTGGGTATTGAGTTTTTTGAAGACACAGTGGACATTTTTAATCCTTTTGCCATTGTGGAAGTTGGAATTTGATCAAAAGTTTCTGAGTGAGTTTACTTTGGTGGTGGAGGATTGTGCTGTTCATTATGGAGGATAGGTCTGAGAATATCATGGAGAGCTAGCTTAGTTATGGAAAATTTCTTCAACATGTGAATGTCATTAAAGTATTTAATTTCTCAATCATAGATGAAACTCAGTTTAGCTGGATACAAGATCCTGTGTTGAAAGTCATTTTGTTTAAGGACATTAAAGGTCGATGACCCCCCTCTTCTAGCTTGAAAGTTTTCAGCAGAGAGATCTGAAGTCATTCTTATGTTCTTCCTTGGTAGGTTATGGTTTTCTTACATCTGGCTGCTTGCAGAATTTTCTCCTTCATATTAACTTTAGTAAAGCTAATTATAATGTGTCTAGGAGAATTTTTATTTGGGTTGAGTCATGCTGCTGTTCTGAAACTGCTATCTGAATTTCAGAATCTCTTGGCATGTCTGGAAAATGCTCTTTGATTATTTCATGAAGTAAAGCATCTGTATCCTTCACAGCAACATCATCCCCTTCAGGTATTCCTATAAGGTGAATATTAAATCTCTTCCAATTATCCCAGAGGTTTCTGAGAGAATGTCCCACTTTTGTTCTCCACTTTTTTTTCATCTTTGAGTGTTTGGGAGTGTTCAAAAGCTTTGTCTTCAATGTCAGAGATCCTTTCTTTTGCCTGCTCCATTCTGTTACTGAGGGATTCTACTGTATTTCTCAGATCTTTGAGGGCTGCAAGTTCTTTCCTTAATGTGTCAAAATATTTGGTGATTTTGTCTTTGAATTTGATGAATTCTTGAGACATCTTTTGAATTACTCCTTGAAATTCTAATTCCATCTTTACCTCCATTCTGTTGATCTTATTTCCTATCCAAATTCTGAACTCAATTTCTGACATGTCAGCCATTTGTTTATGAATGGGATCTTGTACTATATATGCCATATTGTACCTTAGGGGAGTTGATTATTCATGTTGCCAGAGTTTTTCACTTGATTCTTCTTCATGATTGTTTTTCACCATTGGCTAGATGGGGAGATAAGGTGAAATTGGATTGGGAGTTCCTGGAGTTGTGGTTAACCAGCCCTTTGTCAAGGATCTGGGACTGATGACTTCAACTTTTTTCCCTATGGCTTTGCAAAGAACCCATACAGTATTACAGTCTGAGACTCAGGAAACCTGCTTGTTGCGGTGGTATTAGGTGGCTCTTTCTTGTATTCAGCTGGTTTTTGTCAGCTGGATCAGTGACTCTGGAGAAATCTTACCTGTGGAGAAATACAAGCAACTAAGACACCCTATCCCTCATGGACAATAACTGGAAGAGGAAAATCAACCCTTTCTGTTTCCACACAACCAGGGTACCACCCAAGAGGGTCCTTGGGTGATTGGCCCATGTTAGGAGTTCCAAAGCAATTGACCCAGTCAGTACAAACTCTCAAGTGGGAGAGTTTAAAAGGTCTCCAGCAACTAGATGGTGGAGGTCTACTGGCTGCTAAAATTTGGCTCGCTCTGGTGCTCTGTGGAGTCAGAAAGGCCTGCCTAGTAGCAGAGTTGGACCAGAGGGCTGTGTCTCTTTCTCAGCTCTTTCATACCCAGTCACTGGTGACCCCACAGGGCTGAGGTCCTGCTCCCTTCAATAGGCAGATGTACCGGGGCTTTGTGCCTGTCAGAGTCAAAGGAAGGTCAATGCCCCCTTGGCCTGACCACTACCCTCTGCCACCAGCTGGCTGGGGGAGCTGAAGGCCTGCCTGCCTTGGGTATTCAATAGCCACTGGCGAGTGTTCCACTTGGACTCAGTCTAATCCTGAGGTTAACAAGCGAGCAAAATTTTTTCTCCCTCAGCCACCCCACCTTTGCCCCTGCTGCTCTGCAGTACTGGTATCCCTATAGAGTTAGCTCTGGTTTCCTCTGGTGGTCCTCAGAGTTGAGGAGGTATCTCTCCAAGATTAGATGCCAGGGGGATTGCTCTATTGTTGCTGGATCTTTTTGTGATGTGACCGTGTGCAGCTCCCAGCCGACTGCCACAGCCAGGGAGTTTTGGCTGTAGGAGCAACTCTGGGAGTGTGGGGCACATGCATCCAGCAGCAGGGCCAAGGACGCTGCACACAGTTCTAGCAGTTCCTGGCACCCAGTGACTTTGGCAAGGAGAGCACTTGGCTCACTACTCTAGCCAGGTGTAGCATGGCGCAGAGGCTTCTGCAGGGCTGAGCTCAGGGGGCGGGGTGCAGGACACAAGGCTCTAGCAGGGCAAGAGGCGAGGCTCTGGCTGGGCATGGGTGGGGTGCTTGTCCATCAAGGCAGGGGGTGTTTCTCATGAGACTCCTCCTGCAATCTCTGCAGGGGTTAGGCTTCAGGTTTATCAGGCAAGGGGGGAAGGGTGGACTAGAAGTTCAGAATGGCAAGGAAAACGTTAGTTCAATTTTTCTGCCTGGAAAGAGAGTGCTCAGGGTCACAATAGGGGCCCTCTGGGGAAGTAGATCCCACTTCCCACAACTCTTACCCATCAGGTGAGACAAGAGGTCCTCAGTTCACCCCTTACCTATAGAAGACCTACAAGAGCAAATGGAGAGAAAAAGGAAAAACACCCCCCCCCAAAAAAAAAAAAACCCACAACTTTCTTGGGGGAGAGGATGGACAGTTTCCTTTGGGATGAATTTTATACCTTAAGTTTGCTTTCTTGGAGTCACCGCTTGCCTCAGCAGAAGTGACCTGCAGTTTTCACTCTTCTCTCTTGGCTCGGCTCCCAGTGTTCAGCTTAATTGGGTACTTTCTGGACCTTATCCTTCCCTTTGGATGGGAGGTTTTCTTGGAAGCTGGTTCCAGTCGGCCATCTTGCCCATTCACTCCCCCAACATTTTTTCATTTCAAACTCTGATCTGTATAATTTTAAAGTAACATTATTGAATTTAAGAATGCTTTCGAAATGAAAATAGCACTTCATCTTCAGCATGAGGAAAAACACTTGCAAACTAAATTACCGATATTGACAATTACCTATGATTTGTGAACCACATTCTGTAACAACATGACTGGCAACCATATCCAACGGATAATTTTCATGAAAATATATGTGAATAATAAATGTGTTTAAACTCAAAAAACTACAAGTACTAATAAGGTGCAAATATAAATTCCAAGAATCATATTAAACAAAGAAGACAAACTGCAAAAGCTAATAGTACTGTGATTCCATTTTTGGAAAAGCCAGTGTACGTAGGTGCATCTATTCACATCCACCTCACCCACAGGGACACGTTTGGAGAGTATGCACCATTCTGTTGACAACAGAAGCTTTCAAGTTAGAGGATAATAATCAAGCCAGTGAGAGACGCAGATCAACTTCAATTTATAAAAAGACTTTCAAATATTTTTGAATTTTATCAGAAAAAAATTAATAAAAATTCATGAACAGATTGACACGTGAAATGTACTCAATACTGTGAAATGTATTCATAAATTTGGACATGCATTCAGTGTTCAACTTAGTGGTGAAACAAAGTAGATAAAAATAGAATTGAGAATGTATGTATGTTTTTGTCTCATTTCACTTTGTCACCAGAATAAAGATGCATAAGCTTTGCCTTCAATACAGGCAGGGGACCAATCTCAGTTTCAGATATCCCAGGAAATAATGAAAACTCTGATACTTTTTGGAGCCAAGACCCCAACATTCTTGTTCCCTCTCTTTGCTTAGTACCCTGGTCTGAAAGGCTCAGAGCAGCAATCCTGGATAAGGCCACCAGGTAACCTCCGCGGTTTTTCCTTTTTAATAAAAAGGACTACATTGTGTGAAATGTAACAAAGGACTTGGAATAGTTTGTTTATTGTGTTAACAATTCTGTTTGGTATAAGTCATTATGTATATTAGAGTAGTTCCATCTTCTGCTCACCCCAAATCTACACATTCACTGATGTATCTCTTCCTTCACCAGTGTATGTTGAGGTATCTACACTGTAGAGGACTCCATCCAAGAAAGCAGAGCATTCACCCTCCATTACCTAACTAAGGCTTCCCAGATCTTCTTTCACCACTCTCAGTCATCCCCTCTATGGGACTTTGGATACGAAGTCTGCTGCGAAGAACCCAGTTCTGACACCTCCTCCTCTCAGTCACCTTCTACTTGCCCTGAGCTGCCCTAAGCTTGCTGGGGGTGGTTAAGAAGCACTAGAGGTGCCTAGTGTTTAATCCCATCGATTATACTGTTATACTGTGAACAATTGTAAACCTGAAAGAGCCGATCCATCAAATGGATCTTGAGTGTCCAACTAGGCCTAAATTGAAAACAGAGGTAAGCAGCCAAACACTAGCTAGAGGTCACACACCTACTGTGAATTTAGAAAAACCAACATTATTTTAACTTCAGAACTCACCTTAACCAACCAGTCAGAGCTCAGCTGCATTGACCAATCAAGACTCAGCAGTATTGACCAATCAGAACACAACTGTATCAACCAATCAGAACTAAAAATGTTTCAATCCTTCATTTGCATAAGCTAACTAGAATCTGGGCAGGAAGTTTTGCTGTAAAACCCAACCTTTATGTTGTTTTAAGTGGGCCTTGTTTTACTGTTTGTTGCATACTGTTTACTGTAATAAGGTCTCTTACCTCCAAATTCCTGTCTACAGAACTTTTGTTCACAATACTTACCAGTTGAAGACGGAACCATTCTGTACATGGGTTCATAAACTGGATTTTAAGGGAAATTCATTTTTTGTGCTCATTCTATACACATTTTTTTGCAGAGTTTAATAATGGTGTTGTGTTGCTGCCCCCTCATGACAGAAACATGAACTGCAGCTTGAATATCACTGAACCAGAAGGTGGGAGAGAGGGGTTGTGTCTCAAGCCCACTTTACTGAGCTTTCTGGAAGTTTGAGTGGAAAGGGGCATTTTCAGTGTTCATGGAGACTGATGGCTTCCAAAGACAGAAAGTTCAATTTCTCACTGTGCTAAACATAAAGTTTTGTGTGAAAGGAATAAAAAGCCTATTTTTATTTTTATGCTCAGGATATAAGGATAAATAGCAATAAGCCTATAATTTCTGTAACCTTCATTTGCCTTTATTATGTACATCTTTTCGTCTAAATGTATTTCTATATTTTTAATTCTACACATTAAAATGTTAATTTTTTTATATAAACCTGGTGTTTCATCATATAATGTACTAAACTTTATTTCCCTTGTACCCCAGTTTTGAAAATTCAGTTCCCTTATCATGGTTTCTATTGCAGACATTGGTATACTTAACATTCAGCTCCTATTTATACAAATATATTTTTAAACATTTCTTTATATGTTTCTGAAGTGTTCACTCAAAGCCCTGGAAACTATGAAATTTTTTCTTAACCTAATGATTTCAGAATACTATTAACTTTTTTTCTAACATAAAAGTAATAAAATTTCTGTTTCTACACATTAGAAAACTAGGAATAGTGACTAAAATGATAGACAAACAATCATCCCTCATCTTTGTCCTTATTATAGCAAAGTGGTCCCCCAAATATTTGGTACCAGGGACTGATCTTTTCCATGAAAATGGGGTTGGGATGGTTTGGGGATGACTCAAGCCCGTTATATTCATTGTGCACTTTATTTCTATTATTATTACATTGTAATATATAATGAAATAATTATACAACTCTCCATAATACAGAATCAGTAAAGCCCTGAGGTTGTTTTCCTGCAGCTGGACATTCCCATCTGGGAGTGATGGCAGACAGTGACACCCAAAGTGTGTTGCTTATATCCAGTCTACTCCATAATCTTGTTTTGGTTGCTGGCACTACAGTAAACCCTGCTTCACAAATAAAGGATGTTGGAAATGGGAGCAGGCTTTTCACTGCTTTTGTGGCAATCTAAGGATATTCTGCCTTGACTTTAATTCAGAATGTAGGGAAATTTGAAGTTCTCTCAAACACACTTTTAATTCAACCATAATTAGAAGTCTCAAGTAGGCGATCCTCTTCTAGCAAATACAAACTTGATTCACCTGGCTTATTTACAAATGGGTCACAGATCCATTTCTTCCCAATTGGGGGGGGTCTTTTGTGAATGGGAAACAATGCTCAAAATGTTTTGAAAGCTGAGATAGGTTGCCATGCATCATCTGAGAAAATGAAGGCCCTGGCTGAGTCTTTTTCAAAATCTCTGTTTTTGAAACATGTCAAAAATACCAGTGTTCATTTGTCATCCCCATAATTACACTTTGGCTTTGAATACAGCCACTTTATCTCCCAACTTGGAAACAGTTGTTGTTCTCCCTGAAGTGACAGATTGAGATTGTTGTGCAGTTTGAATACGTCACACAAATCATCAAATATTGCAACACATTCTGTATCATTAAAATGTGCTACCAGTGGTCGCTGTTTTTCTTTTTTTTATTGTTGGGGATTCATTGAGAGTACAAGAAACCAGGTTACACTGATTGCAATTGTTAGTAAAGTCCCTCTTAAAATCGTCTCTTGCCCCCAAAAGGTGTGGCACACACCAAGGCCCCATCCCTTCCCTCCGTCCCTCTCACTGCTCCTCCTTTCCCCACCCACCCCTCCTTTTTCTCTCTGCTCTCCCTTTACCTCACCCCCACCGTGTCCTTAAATGTCATTAATTGTTCTCATATCAAAATTGAGTACATAGGATTCATGCTTCTCCATTCTTGTGATGCTTTACTAAGAATAATGTGTTCCACTTCCATCCAGGTTAACACAAAGAATATAAGTCTCCATTATTTAAATGGCTGAATAATATTCCATGGTGTACATATACCACAGCTTGTTAATCCATTCCTGGCTTGGTGGGCATTTAGGCTGTTTCCACATTTTGGCGATTGTAAATTGAGCTGCAATAAACGGTCTAGTGCAAGTGCCCTTATAATAAAAGAATTCCTTTCCTTCTGGGTAGATGCCCAATAATGGGATTGCAGGATCAAATGAGATGTCTAGCTTGAGTTCTTTGAGGTTTCTCCATACTTCCTTCCCAAAAGGTTGTATTAGTTTGCAGTCCCACCAGCAGTGTAAAAATGTTCACTTCTCTCCACATCCATGCCAGTATCTGAAGTTTTGAAATTTTGTGATGTGGGTCATTCTCACTGGGGTTAGATGGTATCTCAGGGCGGTTTTGATTTGCATTTATCTAATAAATAGGGGTGATGAACATTTTTTCATGTGTTTGTTAGCCATTCATCTATATTCTTTAGAGAAGGTTTTATTCATGTCTCTTGCCCATTGCTATATGAGGTTGCTGGCTTTTTTCATGTGGATTAATTTGAGTTCTCTATGGATCCTAGTTATCAAGCTTTTGTCTGATTCAAAATATGCAAATATCCTTTCCTTTTGTGTAGGTTGTCTATTTGCTTTGGTTGTTGTATCCTTAGCTGTACAGAAGCTTTTCAGTTTAATTAAGTCCCATTTGTTTATTTTTGTTGTTGCAATTGCCACGGCAGTCTTCTTCATGAAGTCTTTCCCAAAGCCAATATCTTCCAGTGTTTTTCCTATGATTTCTTTGAGGATTTTTATTGCTTTACACCTTAAATTTAAGTTCTTTATCCATCTTGAATCAATTTTTGCTAGTGGAGAAAGGTGTGGGTCCAGTTTCAGTCTTTTACATGTGGATATCCAGTTCTCCCAGCACCATGTATTGAATAGGGAGTCTTTCCCCCAAGGTATGTTCTTTTTTGGTTTATCGAAGATTGGATGTTTGTAAGATGTTAGTTTTATTTCAATTCTGAATGTCTATGTCTCTATTTTTGTGCCAGTACCATGCTGTCTTGACCACTATGGCTTTGTAGTACAGCCTAAAATCTAGTATGATGATGCCCCCAGCTTTATTTTTATTACTAAGAACTGCCTTAGCTATACAGGGTTTTTTCTGGTTCCATACAAAATGCAGAATTCTTTTTTTCTAAATCTTGAAAGTATGATTTTGGTATTTTAATAGAAATGGCATTGAATAGGTAGATTGCTTTGGGGAATATAAATATTTTAACAATGTTGATTCTTCCCAGACATGAGCATAGTATGTTCTTCCATTTGTTAATATCCTCTGCTATTTCCTTTCTTAGAATTTCATAATTTTTCTTTATAGAGGTCCTTCACCTCCTTTGTTAGTTTATTCCTAGGTATTTAATTTTTTTTGAAGCTATGGTAAAGGAAGTCGTGTCCTTAATTAGCTTCTCATCTTGACTGTTATTGGTGTATACAAAGACAACTGACAAGTGGACATTGATTTTATATCCTGAGACATTACTGTATTTTTTTTTATGCTTTTTCTGCATCTATTGAGAGGATCATATGGTCTTTATTTTTGTTTCTGTTAATATGGTGGTTAACGTTCATGGACTTGCATATGTTAAACCAGTTTTGCATCCCTGGGATGAAACCTACTTGATCATGATGTATGACTTTTTGATGATATGCTATAATCTATTGGCTAGGATTTTGTTGAGAATTTTTACATCTATATTCATTAGTGGAATTGGTCTGAAATTCTCCTTTTTAGTTGGGTCTTTTCTTGGTTTTGGTATCAGGGTGATGTTTGCTTCATAGAATGTGTTGGGGAGGATTCCTTCCTCCTCAACTTTTTGGAATAATTTCTGCAGTACAGGAATAAGCTCTTCCTTGAAGGTTAGATAGAATTCTGGTGTGAAGCCATCAAAATCGGGGCATTTTTTTGTTGGAAGCTTTTTTATTGTTTCTTTAATCGCAGTGCTTGAAATTGGTCTATCCGGGAGCTCTATTTCTTCCTGGCTAGGTCTAGGGACAGAATGTGATTCCAAATATTGATCCATTTTCTTCACATTGTCAAATTTCTGGGCATAGAGTTTCTGGTAGTATTCATAGATGGTCTCTTATATTTCTGGGGCATCAGTTGTTATTTCCCCCTTTATCATTTCT
Source organism: Loris lydekkerianus (assembly GCA_963574355.1). Taxonomy (NCBI): domain Eukaryota; kingdom Metazoa; phylum Chordata; class Mammalia; order Primates; family Lorisidae; genus Loris; species Loris lydekkerianus. Next base: position 2,314 of record CAUYPK010126869.1, on the reverse strand, counting down.
GATTGAGGTTACTAGAGATTTTACTTTTCAATTTCTATTTAGTCTGGCCAAAGATTTATCTATTTTATTTATTTTTTTCAAAAAACCAATTCCTTGTTTCAGTAATTTTCTGAATGATTCTTTTATTTTCAATTTCATTGATCTCTGGTTTGATTTTAGATAGTCCTTTTCTTCTACTGGGTTTAGGCTTAGATTGTTTTTCTTTTTCCAATTCCATAAGATGGCTTGTGAGTTTGGTGATGCACTCTCTTCCTGTTTTTCGAATGTAGGCATCTAAAGCAATAAATTTTCCTCTCAAAACTGCTTTTGCAGTATCCCACAGGTTTTGGTAGTTTGTGTCTTCATTGTTGTTATGCTCAAGGAAGTTAATGATATCCTCTTTTATTTCTTCCTGCACCCAACTGTCATTCAACAGAAGGTTGTTTAATTTCCATGCCTTTGTGTGGGGTTGAACGTTTTTGTTGGAGTTGAGTTCCACATTTAGTGCCTTGTGCTTTGAGAAGGTACAAGGTAATATTTCAATTCTTTTGATTCTGTTGAGGCTTGTTTTGTGTCCTAAAAGCTGATCAATTTTGGAAGATGTTCCATGGGACAATGAGAAGAATTTATATTCTTTATCTTTGGAATGGAGTGTTCTATATGCATCTATCAAGCATAGTTGTTCTAGGGTCTAATTTAAGTTCCTTATATCTTTGTTTAATTTCTGTTTAGAGGATCTGTCCAGCTCTGTAAGAGGAGTGTTAGCATCCCCTGTTATTATGGTGTTATAGGATATCATATTGCTCAGACTAATTATGGTCTCTTTCAAGAATCTGGGAGCATTTAAGTTGGGTGCATAAATATTTAGAATTAAAATGTTTTCTTGCTGTATTTTCCTCTTGACCAATATGAAGTGTCCATCTTTTTCTGTTTTGACTTCTGTTGCTTTAAATCCACGTGTACCAGAAAATAAGATTGCAACCCCTCTTTTCTTCTGTGTTCCATTTGCCTGAAAAATTGTATTTCAACCCTTAACTCTGAGTTTTAATTTGTCTTTTGAGGCTAGGTGTGTTTCCTGCAGAAAGCAGGTGGATGGCTTGTGTTTTAAATCTAATCAGCCTGTCTATACCTCTTCAGTGGAGAATTCAAGCCATTAATTTTTATTGAGATAATTGATAAGTGTGGTAGATTTTATTCATCTTATTTTGTGAAAGTCCATTGGTTAGCTTTATCTTTTGCATTATTATGGAAGCTAGGTTCTGTCCTTTAATTTCTGGGTGCATAATTTGGTGGTGGTCCATTGTGGTGTTCAATGTGTAGAACAGGTTGAAGTATTTCCTGTAGAGGTGGTCTTGCTGTGGCATACTTCCTCAGTGTTTGCATATCAGTAAAAGATTTGATTTCTTTTTAATTTTAAAGCAAAGCTTAGCAGGATATAGAATTCTTGGCTGGAAACTATTCTTTTTAAGTAGATTAAAGGTAGATGACCATTGTCTTCTTGCTCAGAAAGTTTCTTTAGAAAAGTCTGCAGTCACCCTGATGAATTGCCCCTGTAGGTCAACTGGCACTTACACCTGGCAGCTTGAAGAATCTATATATATATACAATTTTTTTTTTTCTTGTTTTGACTTTGGACAGACTCATCACAATGTGTCTTGGAGAAGCTCAGTTAGAGTTGAGGTGACCTGGGGTCTGATATCCCTCTGAAAGGAGTATGTCAGAATCTTTGTTGATATTAGTGAAATTTTCATTTATAATATTCTGTAGTATGCCTTCCATTCCCCTGGGGCATTCTTCTTCCCCTTCTGGGATTCCTATAACTCGTATGGTTGAATGCTTCATAAAGTCCCCTAATTCTGTCAGTGAACATTCTGCTTTCTCTCTCTTCTTTTCTGCCTCTTTAACTATTTAAGTTGTCTAAATAGCTTTGTCCTCTATCTCTGATATTCTTTCTTCTGCTAAGTCTAATCTGTTATTGCTACTTTATATTGCATCCTTATGTTCCCTAATTGAGTGCTTGAGTTCCTTCAGCTCTGCTATATCCTATTTTCTTCATATCATTCATCTCTTATTTGATTCTGTTTTGGGGTTTTCTTTTGGTTATTTTCCACTTTATCAGCAGTTTCTTTCATTGTTTCCATCATTTCCTTCATTTTTTTCATCATCAGTATTCTAAATTCCCTTTCTGTCATTTCTAACATTTCTTTATAGGTGGAATACTCTGTAGTAGCTTCCTCACCTTCCCTTTGTGGTTTGCTCTGGACTGTTTTTTCATGTTGCCAGGATTTTTCTGCTAATTCTTCCTCATGAGGGATTTATTTTATCTGTTTTCCTT
>CAUYPK010126868.1:0-23903 GCA_963574355.1 Loris lydekkerianus | reverse complement strand
ACAATAATTTACCAAAAAAAATTTTAAAAATAATAGCAAAAAAAAAAAAAAAAAAAAAAAAAAAAATTATTTAAGTTTTAAAATAAAACATTTACTGAAGGAATCCTTATTTCTTAAAATACCTTTTAGGTAGCCTTCAATTAATGTACTACAACTTGAAACCAAATGAAAAGAAAAACATCCTAAGTCTTTAAAGCCAAACTCACCCTCCTTGCTTTGCTGCGATATTTAACAGCCTTTTTAGTTTCTTCTTTAGCATGTTCAACATAATCTGTGGCATTCATAACGTTTTTTTCTATGTTGTTGATCATTTCACCCTTAAAATGAAAGGTTTCAAACTTAGAAGACATTTCAAATGACTTAATTACATATCCTAAGACAACCGAGTAACAGGGTTTCTATATAAACACACGCTACACACAATGGATACTGAATTTTTTTCACATTTACAGAAAATAAAAGGTGAGACCACTTAGAATACACCAAATATCAAAGTAATAAAAATTCAATTTATGTTTTAAAAAGAACTAAAAGGAATGGGCAACAATGTTGGTAATTAAAGGCATATCGAGATGATTTTGTGATACGCTTTGATGTGAACGCGTCTTACAGATGAGAACACGGAGGGAGGCAACGAGCTTTAGGTGAAACTAATGTTTACTGTTATGCACAGACAGTAGGCAAAGAATGATATCTAAGAGATACAAAATTGTTATTATTTCTTTAATATATCAGCAAACTAGGGACAGCTTATATCTGCCACTAAGTTGACTAAATTAATGAGCAGAAATGTAAACTAAAGTGATAAATGAAGTGTTAGGGAGAAAACACAGTACCTGGTCCTCTGTGCCCGGCAGACAGAGTCTGCAGCAGTGAACAGGAAAGCAGTGAAGAAGGACGGATAGTTAACGTACACATCCGCAAATGTAAACTCACTAGTAGGCTCTGGCTATTCACACACTTTGAATTATCTGAGTCAATGTAGCTCAATGTTAACAGCAGGCTAGACAAAACTATGTGACAAAGCTAAGAACACAGCAGTTGTTCTAATGGAGCTTAATCCAATGCATTTGGTCTAGAACAATCATAAACTCTTAATTATAAAAACAATCTACTATTCTTATATATCTAGTTGATTTCTTTTGGAATACTTTCTGAAAGTAAGCTGGTGGTCACCCCAACTCTCCACTTCCTGGGTCCTCCATGGCAAGAGGCCTACCCCAATCAAAGAGGAATGAACCTGTCCTACCCTGCGTGGCTATTAAGTTTCCTTGGGCAAATGCTCGGTGCCTGAGCTACCCACATACACTTCCACAATACAGCCTCTCACAGTCAAGTGCTCTTTAGATGGTGAGTGATGCATGTGGGCGGGGAACCCCCATGGGAAAGGGCGCCCTACCCCACCTGGGACAACTCAGGCAAGTTCGTAAAGTAGCCAACCGGACTGGAACCTTCCTAGAGGAAGGCCAAGGAGATGACTTACTGGCTGATTTGAGGTGAACCTTTCTACCCAGACACCAATCCCACAAATCATGGAGTCCTAGCCTCACACAGTGCTTGGGAAAACTCAGGAGGACCTATTTGGAGTCAAAGAGCAAGGGTAAACATGTCCACACACCTAACAGATATCCTTTATTTTGCTCTGAATTTTACGTATGTTTTTAACTTAAATTAACTCTTCAGCTCTCTCAGAAAGGTCTCCCCGCCTCCTGACAGCACCATATGACGTACGATTTTGTCTCAGTGTCACAGGTGAGTTCCTTTGGGGTATATTCTTTTAGATATTTCTCCTAATTACTACTATAATATACACTCTTATAGAAAATTGAAAATACATATATTTAGAGAAGAAAACTAAAATTCACATAGTCCCACTGTTATACTGTTTCTTTCTTTCCTTCTGTGATTACTATTTTATACCGCCCAGTTCATGCCACATACATGTTTGTGTTTTATATATTTATACATATATAGATGTAAGTTTTTTTGTATCTTTTACCTTAAGAATACCTTGTTCTAGCACAAATGGTCATACATTTCATTATAAATTCTTCACAAACAAAAATGTGTATATTGGGCAGCACCTATGGCTCAGTGAGTAGGGTGCCAGCCTCACATACCAAGGATGGCAGGTTTGAACCTGGCCCCGGCCCAACTGCAACAAAAAAATAGCCAGACATTATGCAGGCACCTGTAGTCCCAGCTACTCAGGAGCCTGAGGCAAGAGAATCACCTAAGCCCAAAAGCTGGAGGTTGTTGTGAGCTGTGACACCATGACACTCTACCAAGGGCGACAGAGTGAGACTCAGTCTCCCCCCCCCAAAAAAAAAGAAAAAAAAATTGTGTATATTGCCTTATGTTTGCCCCAAACACTGACCTATAAGACACTAAGACACCATAATTTAATTATTCAGGGCTGGGCACACAGTAGCTCATGCCTAAAATCCTGGCACTTTGAAAGGCTGAGATAGGAGGATCACTTGATGCTTGAGGCCAGGAGTTTGAGACCTGTCTCTAGAAAAGAATTATTTTAAAAATTAGCTGGGCATGGCTCAGTGCCTATAGCTCAGCAGCTAGGGTGCCAACCACATACACCAGAGCTAGTGGGTTTGAATCCAGCCTGGGCCTGCCAAACAACAATGACAACTACAACCAAAAAAAAAACCCAAAAAACAAAAACAAAAAAACAAAGAAAAACAAAATAGGCACTGCGGCAGGTGCCTGTAGTCCCAGCTACTTGGGGGGTTGAGGCAAGAGAATGGCTTAAGCCCGAGAGTTGGAGGTTGCTGTGAGCTGTGACACTATAGCACTCTACCAAGAGCAACAAAGTGAGACTCTGTCTCAAAAAAGAAAAAATTATCTGGGCATAATGGCTCATGCCTGTGGTCCCAGCTACATAGGAGGCTGAGGCAGGAGGATCACTGGAGCCCAGAAGTTGGAGATTGCTGTGAGCTATGATTGTGCCACTTCTTTCCAGCCTAGGTGATGGAGCAAGACGCTGTGTCTAAAAAAATTATAATATAAAAACATTTTTAATTATCCAGACCAGTCCCTGTTGAAATATTAATGTTTCCAGCATTTCAAGTATTACATATTATGCTATATCAACTTTTGAATTTTGAGTTGGATCTAAAATACTGGCTTTCACAAATATAGTGGGATCAACACAACACTTTGCATGACTGGCCGCATCTCAGGCAGCAGAGACGCCTGTAGTCACCTGGGTCTCCACAAACATGGCCATATCCATGAACATGTCATGCAGCTCCCGGATGCTGGTCTCCAGCTTCATGATGTCCTTGTGACGAGACTCAATCTCATTGAGAGCTTGTCTAGTAATTTGTGAATCTGATATAATCTTGGAAAGACAAAAATAGAAGAGAATATAAATGAACTCATGACTGGTTTGGAAGGAAGGATAAATGTCCCTACGCAGGAGCACACGGCACACTCACGTCAGAAGTGAAGACGGAAGGCTTCCCACTCTCCAGCATCTCCTCCAGCTCCTCGTCCGTGGTGGTCCTCCCAGCTGGAAGAGCAACGACCAAAGCCCTGCTCAGAACACGGCGAACTTGAAAATAAGGCCTTTCCACCATAAGTTGGCAACTAAAACCTAATTAACTTGTTCACATTTCTCAACAATGTCTTTCTACTCTTTCAAGTCTCTTCTTAAAGCAGGTGTTCAAGATGACAGAAATGAACCTAAGACTGAGAAACAGGAAAACTGAAAAAACACTCAGGAAAACTTCATAAATGCGATAAATAATCACATCTCATTTTAGTACTAGTGAGAAACAACTATTAAAAGGAACTGGATGATAATGTTTTGTCACATCAGTTTCCTTACAAGTTTAGCTCTGGTGCGTGAAAAGGGAGGTTGCGCGGAGCACAGCACCCACTACGCAGACACGAGCAGAAACCACGTGATTAGCATCAGCAGCTGTAACACTGCCCAGGTTTTGGTGGTTAATATTTTCCTTTTAAGTAAAATGTGTTAATGCCTTCTAAGAAACATGTACATAAGCTTTTGGAAATTATAATTACAACTTTTCAGGGTCTGTGCCACAAAACACAAAATTAAATGGATAAACGTTGTAATAATTCAAGTATCATTTACTATGAATGTTCAGAGCAGCATTATTCATTATTGCCAAAAAGTGGAAACAATCCAAATGTCACCCGGCACCTGAGGACCCTGGGTCAGAGAAGACAAGGGTACAGCAGGGGGCGTAAGACTCATAAAGTGAGCCTTATGGGGAGGGGGGTGCTGAGCAGCCTAGGTGGAAACTGTTCCTAAGGGGAATTTGTGTCACAGCTGAAGAGCCTCGAGCTTAGGCAGCAAACCTGACTGACCTTCATTACATACACAAGCCACCCTGCCTGAGGGAGACACTATCTCGGGCTTCTAGGGCTGACAGCTACACAGACACTTGAAGAGACAGTCTGGAGCCCAGGGCAGTGACAGGAGAGACCCCCAGAGACATCTCCCAACCACAACACAAGGGGAGAAACACGCTAAGAAAAAAATAAACAAAAATTTTCCAAATCTGGCTAAAACTTTAAAAGCAGAGGTAATTAGAAAGTAATTTAAAGTCCACTCAGAATTTTCTGAAAGATATAAATAATAGGCTTGGTTGATTCAAAGAAAAGGAAGCTATACAAAGTCTTCAGTTTTTAAAATATTGGTAAAAACAGAAATGAAATTCCTCTTTTGAACTTTGAAGCGAGACTTCAGGGAAGATAGATGTGTTGTAACAGAAGCAGAATCTTCATTTACTCACTGATTTCCAGCTGGCGCTGGATGCGCCCCTTGCTGCGTTCCCGGAACAGAGTCTGGGCTTCATTGTACTCAGTCATGACCTCCACAAACTTTCGAGACAGCACCGAGTGCTGCAACGCAGAAAAACATCACACTGACATGGAAAGGCCATGTCCTCAACTGAAAGTGACATGTGACAACAGAACATCGGGAGACACAAACTGCATCACACTCCTCCCTCAAATGGAAAATACAACAACAGCACCGTCCTAGGACGGAATCTGTGCTTAGAATTTACATAAACTATCATGTTCAGTTCTCACAGTACCCTACTGTATTATTCACATCCCCATTTAAAGAAGAGAAAGCCATAATCTAGAGAGGTCAACTGGCCCATGACCCCAGGTTTTATTGATAAAGACTAATCCAGGCTGGACCCAAGCAGGCTGACTCCAGAGCCTGCAGCTTCATCACCTTTGCTAAGTAGGGATAATTGCTCTGGGCTCCTCTTGGCTGCTGCATAAATCACAAGCACTAAGTCATATGGATAATTCTCTGCTCTTCAGAATAGAACTCTGCTGATGGGCTGAACAGAGTTTTTTCTTCAAAATAAGGAGACACACTCTACTAACTCTATATCCTTTTATGCAGAAATGTTATGAGGATAAACACAACAGTAAAGATGAAATTATTTTGGGTTTGAAAGAAGTAAAAAGACTCATTCTTCAACATTTCTTCAGTCTAACAAGGCTGATATCATACCTGGGTTCTTCGTATCCGAAGATCCACTGAAGTTCGGTTCCCACTCTCATCCTGATCAAAACTTTGTTCAATGGCTGGAAACAAACAAGAAAGAGTTGCTTTTTTTAATTAAAAATGAAAGTTTTTTGATCCAAACTTAAAATTGCTTTTCTTTCTTATCTTTGAAGCATATCTTCATAAAACTAAAGTTAATTATAGGTGCCCTTTCAGAATAAAACATTAAAAGGACCATCCATCAGGAGAGGCTGAGTCACTGCTCTTGATAAATATACATGTATCTACCCACACATATTTACACAAAGAAAGATAATGGAAAGGTTACTATGCCATTAGGTGCCACCAGGGTTTGGGGGGAAGAGGAAGGGGAGGAGGGGGAAGGAGAGGGAGGGGGAGGAAGAAGAGGGAGGGGGAGCAGGGGGAGGAGGAGGGGGAAGGAGGTCACTAGCAGGAGTAAGTGCTCCACACAGAGTCATAGCTCATAGCAACCTCAAACTATCGGGCTCAAACAATTCTCTTACCTTAGCCTCCTGAGTAGCTGCGACTACAGTAGCCACAACACCTGGCTAGTTTTTCTATTTTCGTAAAGATGAGGTCTCACCCTTGCTTAGGCTGGTCTCAAACTCCTGAGCTCAAGCAATCCACCCACCTCCCTCTCAGAATGCTAGGATTACAGGCATGAGCCACCAGGCCAGCCTCAAGTGATTCTCTTGCCTTAGCCTCCCAAGTAGCTGGGACTACACGCACCCACCACAACACCCGACTATTTTTAGAGAGTGTCTTGCTCTTGCTCAGGCTATTCTGGAACTCCTGAGCTCAGGCAATCCACATGCCTCAGCCTCTCAGAGTGCTAGGATTACAGGTGTGAGCCACCATGCCTGGCCTCAGCTAGAAACACTTAATGGGCGCCTGTCACAGGTTCTCTTCATTTTGAAAGGGTTAAAAAGGTTTCCCTCTTCCCCTCCCACTAGGAGCTGGAGGAGCTATGCTTGTGATGGTCAGCCTTTGGCAGGTCCTATCCCCAATGCAGTGGTGGCAATGCGTGGTGAACAAGGCAACCTGAGGAGGAGGACTCACAAGCCAAGGCCAAATCCTTGAGTTTTAGCTTGGACTCTGAAGGTAATTTTGAGACCCCTGAAGCTGAAACCCTCACTAAATCACCTCTCAAGGAATCCTGGCTCATCACCAGGATCATCAGGATCTGGGGCCAAAACCCAATCATCACATGAAGCTGATGGAAGTCTTGGAGCCGAAGCTGTTGAAGAATGTTCATTTGAGACTTATTCTAAACCAGGAGTCCTCAAACTGCGGCCTGCAGGCCACATGAGGCGGTGTGATTGTAATTTGTTCCAGTTTTGTTTTTTTACTTCAAAATAAGATATGTGCAGTGTGCAAAGGAATTTATTCATAGTTTTGTTTTTTTTTAAACTATAGTCCGGCCCTCCAATGGTCTGAGGGACAGTGAATGGGCCCCCTGTTTAAAAAGTTTGAGGACGCCTGTTGTAAACCTTCAGAAAAGGAGAGAATGACCAAGTCCTCCACAGAAGGCCTCTGTGTCGTGTCCTGTGGTGGCAAGGGCCCCCATTGGGAATCAGTGAATCCAGTAAGATGGCCATACTCACCACGATCAGAGACAAGACCATCACTAAAGAAACTGAAGCAAACAAAAGGAAGAAAAAATATGAAGAGACCCAGCAAGATGTCTTGGAGATGAGAAAAACTGTGGCTGAGTAAGAGACTTGTGTTCAAATGACTGTAGATGAACAAACGACACGCAGGACCTTTCAAAAGAGCTTCTAGCCACTGACCATGGAGATAAAACAGACCTGGCTGGCCCTGAGCCTGTGGAAAGGACCCCTTACAATCCCCTCAGGACAATGAGAACTGGAAGACATTATGGAGGGCTCCAGAGGAATGAAGAAGCCATGAACCAATGTGCTCAGGATCACTCAGCCAGAGTGGAGCAAGGGTAACAGGCCCTAAGAAGCTACACAGAAGGAAACTGGACAAAGTCAACGCAGAGGCTGAGCAGAGGCCAAGCACAGCTCCCCGCTGGGCCTAGGCAGGAGCAGATGCAGGTGGATCCCTGGAAAGCCCCTTCAGCAGAAGAACCAAGAAACTGAACAAGTGACAGAGTCCATGACAAGTGGACTGCAAAGCTGGAAAAGCCTGAGACTCCTGTTAGCGCAAGAGATCTGCAATTGGCTGCTTCTCTGGTGTCCAATTATCTTATCCAAGAATAACTGTCCCTTTGCAGAAAAGAATTTTTTTAAAAACTAAGAAAAAAACCAAAAAGACCATTCCACATGACAGGAGTGGGACTCCTTAGGAAAACAACTGAGCCCAGGTCTGGGGCAGGAAGTGTACAGCGTGCGCATGGATTATCTAGTGGTGACAGAGAGCAAGAAGGCCACCAAAGACCATGTGGTCACAAAGACGACTCAGAAGTCAACTGCTGACCAAGTCATCCTCTTGCCTCAGCCTCTCAAGTAGCTCGGACTACATGTGTGCTCCACCAGCCCAGTCTACATCTTACTACAACCTGGTCACCACTTACTGCAACACTGGTCACCACTTACTGCAACCTGGTCGCCACTTACTGCAACACTGGTCACCAGAACACCCCACAAAAACCACCTGAATTAGAGCAAGTTTGGAGAAGACAGCAGAACCCATTAACATCACCATGGGGTAATATAGGCAGGGCCCCAAACGTGGCAAGCTCTGCAGGAATCAAAAGGAAAAGTTCAAGAGGGAGAAAGATGGAGGGAGAACTGATTTTAAAGAGTCTCACAAGAATATTAACCAATCAAGGGTTTGCTCCTTATCTGGGATCCAATTCAAGAAAACTGTTCAAAAAAAATTATTGTTAAGATTACTAGAGAAATATAACCTTGGATTAGATATTTATATTAAGTTATTGTATTTAATTTTGTTTAGATATAATTGTTGGGCTTTTGCAGCATAAAACCCTGGCGTTCCTGAAATATGCACTGATGAAATCACAGATGTCGGGGTGGGGTGGGGTGGGGTGGGTGGGCTGCAGAGCGGGGCACTTGTGGCAGCCATCTCCAGCTTAGACATGTCTGAAGTTTCCACAACAACAGTATTTTATAATCTGTACAGAAATTGTTCTTGATTTCGATGCCATTCTGTAAAACTTAAGTATGACGTGTCTTTCTACCACATTAAGAGAAAGGAATCTTGGGTTAAGCCTTGTACAAAAGCCATAAATCCCTTGGGAGGTGACAGCTCCTGAAGCTAAAGTTCAGGCACCACGAGATACGCTGAGCTAGACTGAGAATCCGAAAGAACCGATCAACAAAAAGAACCGCAAATACCTGAAATTTAGCCCAAAATGTCCCAAGAAATAACAGTATAATAATTTATAAGCAAATGTACACTCTTACTGAATATGAATTAGAACTTTGAAATATAAATAATTTTAAGTGGTCAAGATTTTAATTTTTAAAAATGCAAAATAAAAACCCTATGCAGAAGAAAATAACAATTACCCATACCTCCACCACCAATAATTAAACATAAAACATTAAACTTACACTTCAACTTAGATCGAATTTTATTAGCTGTTTTCTTGATTTCTTTGTTCAGATCTTCAAGCTCTTCTTTTATTTCTTGAAAATTTTAAAACAAGATATCTGAGCTACAACATCCAACAAAAATAACGTCCAATACATTTAAATGAAATATATTCTTAGTAAATATTCAAGTTATTCTCCTCCAACCCCAGAAGAAAACTACTGCTTATACCAGTGGTTCTCAAAGTGTAGTGCCCAGGCTAACAGCTTCACTCTCAAGGTGACAGAAGAAAAGCAAATTCTTGAACTCTTGGGCTCCATCCTGCACCTACTCAAAATCAGAAATTTTGCTGGAGATGCATCCCAGCAATCTGAGTTAACAAGCTATCATGGTGACCTTTAAGTTTGAGATTTGCTAGTCTACACCAAGTAACCGATGCAATACCTAAGTCAATTGCTTAGACCTGCAAAAGGATTCTGCCTACAAAAACACATTTTGGGAAATATTCTTCTAGGTCATAGATGAGCATCTATAGAAGCTCAAAATACTATCTTACAAGACATAGGACATGTTAAGATTTAATACTAAGTCCTTATTTTTTTTCAATGTATGATTATATTAAATAATCCTCCAACAAAAAAATGTATTTGCTTTCAATTTTCCTCCAAGAGTGTGAATAAGGGCACTGCCTTTGCCACTTTAATACTGTATTGAAAGTCATCGAAATAAGTCAGTGAAGCATAAAAAGCTTAAGAGCTGAATGGAAAATTGTCATCACACAGATGACATGACTGAGTATAGAGACAATCCAACAGAATTTACCAAGAACCTTAGAATAACTAATTTGGCAAGGTAATGGAATGCAAGATCAATATACAAAAATCACTGTATCTCTATATGCCAGCATCAGGCAAATAGAAAATGAAATTTAAAGCAGATAGGATTTACATTAATATCAAAACATCAACTTCCTAGGAATAACATAACAAAAGATGTGTGAGACCCTCACAATGTACCCAATGCAACAATTTTTTTTTTTTTTTTTTTGAGACAGAGTCTCATTTTGTCACCCTTGGTAGAGTGCCTTGGTGTCACAGCTCACAGCAACATCAAACTCTTAGGTTTAAGTATCCTCTTGCCTCAACCTCCCAAGTAGCTGGGCCTACAGAGACCCACCACTGCACCTAGCTAGTTTTTCTATTTTTAGTAGAGACAGGGTCTTGCTCTTGCTCAGGCTGCTCTGGAACTCCTGAACTCAAGCAATCCACATGCCTGGGCATCCCAGAGTGCTAAGATTACAAGTGTGTGCCACCTCACCTGGCCCCAGAGAAACACTGTTTTTTTTTTTTCAGAGACAGAGTCTCACTTTGTCGCCCTCACTAGAGTGCTGTGACAGCACAGCTCACAGTAACCTCCAGCTCTTGGGCTTAGGCGATTCTCTTGCCTCAGCCTCCTGAGTAGCTGGCACTACAGGTGCCCACCACAACACCCAGCTATTTTTTTGTTGCAGTTTGGCCGGGGCTGGGTTCAAATCCGCCATGCTCGGTATATGGGACTGCTGCCCTACTCACTGAGCCACAGGCACCGCCTTTAGAGAAACACTATTAACAGACATTAAAGACACCTAAATAGTAGAGGAATAGATCATTTTCATGGATTAGAAGACTAAATATTGTTAAGATGTCAATTTGCCCCCCAAAATGATGTGTGGATTCTCTGGCACGTTCAGATTCAGGTCCACTCAAAAGTTTTCAATATTTATCACTCCAAATCAATGAAACACTTCCTCATAACTACCAACCCCTGATGCTGAGTTAATTTAAAATCACTTGCTCACATGCTATCCTCAGTAGACCCTGAGAACAGCACAATGCACATAAAAGCTTTCCTATGACTTAAAGACACCTCTCAGTCTGCCTTCATCTTCAAACCTGCAACAAGTATTGTTTTCCAAATCAATCTCTTATTAACTGCCCTCTACACATAAAATTCTATCATCCTTGTTTAACTGTGGACATACTCCAGACTGCAAGTCTAATCACTGGTGGGATTTTCATGTATTCTCGTGAATACTCCACACCAGTGGTCACTGCTGCACACTAGACTTTGGCTGAGAGCTCTGAAAAGCCACCTAGACCCAGCTCACCTCAGGCCATGGACACAGAATGCCCAAGAGCTGCCTGGGGTAAATACTGTTTTTATACCCTCCCAGCTCTATCTAACATGGAGTGAGGCCTGACACCTGAAATGCAGATAGCAAGAGAAAGAGGAACACGGACAGAAAAACTTTTTTTTAAGCCATCAACTTACTTCCTTCTGGGTTTGGTGCAGAAAGAATGATGCTGTGGTTTTTCTTTACTTCTTCTACATATTGAGCTATTTTACTGATATTGTTTCTAATCTCCTCAACCTAGGACAAATAGAAAGACTCATCACAATGTGGCAAATGCAAATTTGCTACTTTTCATTACCTAAAAAGGGAAGAAAACAGGAAGGAAATAAATGAATAATTACCACCTAAAGAAATAAAAGCCTTTTCCATTCTTAAATTAGTATCACTTAATTTATAAAATTTTTTTTTTTTTTTTTTTTTTTTTGGCAGTTTTTGGCTGGGGCTGTGTTTGAACCCACCACCTCCGGCATATGGGGCCGGCACCCTACTCCGTTGAGCCACAGGTGCTGCCCAATTTATAAAATTAAGAGAAATGTTCCACATTAATGTTTCTACCTTTATAACAAAGGCATTATCAATCAATACTCACTGGAAAAACCTCCTGAGTTATAAAGATTCCTACAATCAAGTCACAGTATCACCAGAGATTGTACCAACTGGAAGTGTCCCCTACTGATACCATCATTCAGTGCAGTGAAACAGTAATGCACTCTGTAGAAGGAGCCGGCAATGACCCTCACGTGGGCAGGGAGCCAGCTCCACGCTCATTATCTTGGGCTTCTAAATGGCTCACACTATTCAGTATTTGTTTCCAGATGTAACATACTTGTTAGCAAGGCATATCCACATGGACTCATGACATTCTCTCCAAAGTCCTCTGCGATAGGCTGAATAATGGTCCCCTAAGCTGGTCCCTGGAACCTATGAATGGTATCTTACATGGCAAAAGAAAATCTACAGCTATAACTACATTAAGAATCTTGAGATGAGGATACTATACCAGGCCATCCAAGTGGCCTGAACAAGAGTGAGATCCCACACCTGCATAGGTGTCCGTAGAAGACAGAGCAGGGGGAGGTTAGGCTACAGAGCAGCAGTATGACCACTGGGGCAAGATGTCTCACTGCTGCTCCTTCCTCCTCTCATGTTTTTGTTTTTGTTTGTTTGTTTGTTTGTTTGTTTTGAGACAGAGTCTCACTCTGTTACCCTGGGTAGAGTGCCGTAGAATCATAGCTCACAGCAACCTCAAACTCCTGGGCTCAAGAGATTCTCTTGCCTCAGTTTTTCTATTTTTAGTAGAGATGGGATCTCACTCTTGTTCAGGCTGCTCTGAACTCCTATGCTTGGGTGATCTGCCTACGCCTCCCAGAGTGCTAGGATAACAGGCATGCCCTACCATGCCTGACCCCCTCCTCTCATTTTAAAGTACCAATCACAAACCCACTGCATGTCATGGGCATGTCCACGCCCCTGGACTGGGAGCACATGCATGTGTCATTTCCCACAGCAAAGGGACAGGAGGAAGTTAAGAGTTTGGCAATGGGGATTACCCCAGATTATCTGGGGGTGTCCAGTGTACCCACAGAGTCCTTCAAAATAGACGCAAGAAGATCGACATCAAAAACAGAGAGTTGACAATGAAAACAGTGGCTGTATGCTGTGCTTTGAAGATAGAACAAGGACGAGCCAAGAACACAGGTGGCCTCTAGAAGCTGGAAAAGACAGGGGAGACCCCTGAGCCTCCAGAAGGAACACAGCCCTGCACCACCTTGGCATCTGACCTGCATGACTCCTTTTAGAGTTCTGGCCTCTGGAACTATGAGATAATAAATACGTGATGTTTTAAGCCACAGTGTTTGTGCTAATTGGGAAACTAATACACATGTTAACATGAAGGACATATCTTTATGAAAAAAACTTACCCCAGTAATTTAATCAGTAAAAATAGGAGCAGTGATTTACATTTTTTTAAACCATAATAAACCTTTTCATCTTATTGCAGACACCCTGGCTCTCATACATCCTTCTGTGTTCAGTGTGTTATCCCTGAGACACTGTCATTGTGCAATCTTCAAAGAATAAGAGTAGAAAAGGCAAACAACATCTTAGTATTATTATGAAAATAGTTTTGATATGTGATCCACTAGAAAGGGTTCCAGGGCCCCCCAGTAACCTCTAGTCCAAGCCTCAGACTACATTTAGAAAGTCAGAGTATTAAAGGACAGTCGAACACAGAATCCTGCTTTTAGAAGAACATTAACAACCATTCCATTAAGCTTGGGTATTATTTCCATGTATACACTATTTCCATAGGACTTTATATAATTCACATATATGATGAAACTGATTATTTTAAAATTTTTGCTATTTCATTATGAAGCCTTATCTACAGTACTGGTATTTTGGGTTTAGTGCACTGATCAATATTTCATTTTGCCATCTTTTTTTTGAGATAGAGTCTCACTCTGTCAACCTGGGTAGCCCTGGATAGAGCAGCATGGCATCATCATAGCACACAGCAAACTCAAACTCTTGGGCTCAAGTGATCCTCTTCCTCAGCCTCCTAAATAGCTGGGAACACAGGCACTTGCCACCATGCCTGGCTAGTTTTCTTTTCTATTTTTTGTAAGGATGAGATCTCACTCTTGCTCAGGCTGGTCTCAAACTCGTGAGCTCAAGCAATCCACCTGCCTTAGCCTCCTAGAGTGCTTAGGATTACAGGTGTTGAGCCACCAGGTCCAGCCCATTTTGCCAATTTTATCATCTCTAAAGTAATTCTATGCTACACAGAATGTCAGAAAATAGAACATATTTTAACTCTTGGAGAGTTCTGCAATATATTCCACTGATAGCTCTAGCAGAAGCCCCAGTGTGGCTCCAAAAGACAGGAAATTTCTGGGCTGCACACAACACCGAGCGAGAGAAGCACCATAACAATGGTGACAGCTACCATTTATGTCTAGGAATTAGAAGACACAAGGTCTCTTTCTATCCATTATAAATTATCTTTACAAAAAGGAGACTCCCTGGCCACCCTTCATAGCACTACTTTAGCCTTTAACCAAACTGAGGTCATGGGCAAAAATCCATTTATTTTGCAACATTCTATGTGACACTGAAGATATAAAGGCCATTTTCTAAAAATATTTGAAATTATATTAATTATATAATTATATTTGTAATTATATTTGTAAATGATGTTCGCAATTATATTAACAAACATCTCTTGCTTCTCCATCTAAGAAGTCATTTCACAGAAATCAACTGCAAAATAAATTATTTAACAAACAGAAGTTTGACCTTAAGTTAGAATCTAAATGAGGTCAATGAGGAACCTGTTTTGCACACATCCCTGAGACATTAGCAGCAAAGAGGGGTTAACACCAAATAAACAGAGACCACAGCTTAACAGCATTCAGTGAATTATTGTATGGAATTCTGCTATTAAATACAGCAACGTGGCTGGGCATGGTGGCTTCATGCCTGTAATCCCAGCACTTTGGAAGGCCAAGATTTGAGAGTGGTTTAAGCCCAGGAGTTCGAGACTAACCTGGGCAACACAGATAGTGAAACTCCATCTCTACAATCAATCAATAAAACAGTGCTAGGAGATTCTTTAAAATAAGAAATAAAGTTTTACAAGGAATTTGCATGGAAGAGTTAAGCAACCAGGTATGGGGGTAAAATCTGAAAGATAATAATCTATCAAAATGAGTAGGGAAACCAAAGACAAAAAAATATAAAAAGAGTTTCATTTCCAAGAAGTAAAATTAGGGAATTCTGTATCTTAACTCCTTCATGCCTTAAAAGTACATTCTTATACTAATCTCATTAGGAAACAACAAATACTTGAGAAGTAACAACTAGGCTTACAGTAAGTTCCGGAAATTCTGGTTGAATCTCAAAAAGTGATAACTTTTGATATATTTTGATTAACACATTACAAATTTTCAAATCCATGCATGGATAGACCAGTTTAGACTTTCAGCTGAACTATTTGCCAGATTCGGCATAGTCAAAACGAGTTCTGCAAATGAAATGTCCATCATTAAAAAATACACTGGACATGTATTTCTTTTTTTCTTTTTCTTTTTTTTTTTTTTGAGACAGAGCCTCAAGCTGTCGCCCTGGGTAGAGTGCCGTGGCATCACAGCTCACAGCAACCTCCAACTCCTGGGCTCAAGCGATTCTCCTGCCTCCGCCTCCCAAGTAGCTGGGACTACAGATGCCTGTCACAACGCCCGGCTATTTTTTGGTTGCAGCCGTCATTGTTGTTTGGCGGGTCCAGGCTGGATTAGAACCCGCCAGCTCAGGTGTATGTGGCTGATGCCTTAGCTGCTTGAGCCACAGGCGCCGACCCTCTTTTCTTCATCTTTAACAAAGTCAGATTATTTGCTCTGCAACTCAATTTCAAAAATCTGAAATTATGCAATGTGAGACCCATGAAACCAAGTGCTACTTGGGTTTGATAATTTATACTGGGTCTGAGCCTGAGAGCAGCACTGGGGAGGTCAGAGGGCAGAGAATGGCCTGGGGCAGAGCACCAGGGCAAGTCCACAGGACAGGGGCACCTGAGCTCATACCTCACGCCAGCCACACAAGCAGTGGCACTGGGAGTATGTATCTGAAGGTTTCCCACATTTCAAAATGCCATCCCTGGATGACCACTGAGACTTGCCTGCTAAGGGTCTTATACATAAGCAAATATGTGTATTCTAAAATCAGATATCCAGGAGCTTTCTCTCTGTCTCTAGCAGAAGCAGCAGTGCCCATGGGAGCCTTGCACACCTAACCCCCAGCAGTACCCAAAGGCCAAGCTCCACCTCTTCTGCCAGGATCACCACTTCCTGGGGATCACAGAGCCCTCCATCCGGAGAAACCATTGGTCTGATGGTGAGAACTTCTGAAAAATCTATCCAGGGGGTGGCAGAGGAGGTAGCCTGTAGGGGAGGAAGGGCTGCCAAGTAGCCCTAACTCCAAGTCACAGAGAGATGTCTGAGCCAAGAGTAGGCAGAACTGCCTGGTAACAGCACCCCACCCTCACCCCAGGAGGAGGGCACCCGCTGCACTCTACCCCCACATTTCTACTACTAGCACCCAAGTGCCCTCCAAGACAAGTATGAGGAACAATGATTTGCATTTTTCTCAATATTAACTAAAAAACTCCAGAGAATTTACATCATTCAAACACCAACTTTCAAAAATATTTGTTTTAGTATGATTTCAAATATGACAAATGCACAATTACATTAATATAACTACATTTAAGGGGAAAAGTCAATGACTGGGTTTCATTAAATGCTCTTACCTGATGGAAGAAATCATCCATAAAATGATCCTTTTCAACAACAATAATTGTGTCTCCATCATCATTTTTCCTACACTAAAATGGAAAATATAAAATGTAAAATTCAGATTTGTAAAACTGTATGTAGGCACAAATGGTGAACTGAAAGACAAAAACAAAATTCGGTACCAGCAAGATCTCAACTCACTAGAGCACCAAACTGTGACAAACTGGCAGCACAGCACCACCGAGGACAACTAAACTCTGCAACACTGCCAACACAACACAAATGTCCAGCAGGGAAGGGCAGAAGCCCAGGAGAGAAATAAACATTGGATTTCTCAGAACCAAGCAATTTAGAATCATTCATTTTCACTATGTAAATCAATGTAACACACTCCAGTTTGATCTTCAAAAAGTGAAACTATTTGTCATGCATATTTCCTATAAAAATCATAAACACTGACATCACTAGTAAACTTTTCTAAGGTAATAATTTCCAAAAATCTTTCACATACATTAGCTTGTGGTCCTCAGTTTTTCCACCCATAGTAGTAACTCCCCATCACATGCATATTAACAGTCAAGAAACACTTTAATAAGGAAAGACATATTAAAGAAACCCTTAGTAAGTATAACTGAGGAGGAAAGCAACCTTAATCACCACCAGCGAGAGCGAGCATAACACTGGTTTCTAGAAATCTGTTTAAGAGAATACTAAATGACAAAGAATGAGGAGATATTAATATATTAAGGCCAGATTTCTCAATCTTCCTTGCATCACTCTCCTGGAGGGCTGGTCAGATCCCAGCTCACTGCCCTGCCCAGGGCAGCTGACTCAGCAGGCCTGGGGAAGGGCTGAGACTCTGCATGTTAACAGGCTGCAGGCTGAGCAATGCTGGGACCCCACCTGAAAGACCATCCTCAGCAGTCAAGAGAATCTCACAGGGAGATTCTAAACTAGGAAGAAAGAAATTTTTGTCCACAGCTATAGAAAGAGAAAACAATAAGATACCTAAATTACACAATGTGTATTAAAGACTTGTGATACCAGTGAGACCCACACCAGTGAGACCCCCATCTGCCAGAAGGCACAAGGAAGGGTCCGGCCTCCATCCTCTCCTCAAGGACAGCACTATGGGACAGCCCAACTCCACCCTTCACAAAGAGCAGTGATGACTCTCAGGGCTGTTGTAATCCTTACCCTGGGATATCTAAAGGACAGCTTTACTGGTCTACAACCCAGGAACATTTGGAAACAAAATTATACTCAAATTTAGCTAAGAAAAACCTGCAAGATTTAATAAATATGTTAAGAATGCACAACAAATCCTTCCTCTTTACCGACTTGAACAACAGGAATACTCTCTTCCCACCCTTGAGGACAGCTCTGAGCGTCACCTGTGTTCAGCCCAGAACCTCTTCCATGTGCAGATAAGACAACTCAGTCAGTCAAGGTGGAGGGGAAGGTGCTGCTCTAAGATAGGCCAGTGACCTCGGGCCACAATGGAGCTGCCAAGACACTCTTCTAGGAGAAGCACCCGCAGCCTCAAGGCCACATGTGGCCATCCAGATCCCCAAGTGCAGCTCTTTGACCAAATCCAAACTTCATGGAACAAATCCTTTTAATAAAGGATTTAATAAAATTTGGATTCAGTCAAAAGGTTACACTCAGGGATCCAGAAGGCCCCAAGTGGCCCCAAGGGCCCCATGAGTTCCCAACCCATGGCTGAGAAAGGGACCCAGCTGGCGGCCCTCAGAGCTGTCACCTGCACATTCTGTTCACACTGACTTCCAGGCACCTGCTCTGAGTGTTTCTCTGAGTAGCTCTAAGGAACCCTGAGCCACCACCCTGCTCTCACCAGATACCAGTGGTGGAGCTAGACACCAGAATGAAGGAGCTCTGAAACACTTCTCTGGCGCTATGTCTACAAGCAAGGGCTATGGGTGAAGTCCTAACTCCCAGCCCCTCAGTGTGTGAAGGGTATTTGGGAAGAGGATCATTCCTTAATTAACTGCAGAGATGCAGTTAATTAAGATGAGGTCCTACTGCAGAGGGGACACACAGGGAGAAGGGAAAGGTAGATTTGTGACAAGGGAGGCAGACCCTGCATCAATCCCCTAAGAGCCAAGGAATGCCAAGGACGGTGGGCCACCACCACAATCTCCAGGCAGGGAAGGACTCTCTTTTATTTTACAGCTTTCAGAGAGAGCCAGCACCTTTGCCTCAGACCTCCATCCAGCCTCTAGAACTCTAGAACTTTAAAGGGATAAATTTCTGGGGGGGGAGGGGGGGGGTTGAGACAAAGTCTGTCACCCAGGCTAAAGTGCCATGGCATCAGCCTAGCTCACAGCAACCTCAAACACCTGGGTTCAAGCAATCCTCCTGTCTCAGCCTCCTAAGGAGCTGGGACTACCAGTATGTCCACCACACCTGGCTAATTTTTCTATTTTTTAGTAGGCAGGGTCTTGCTCTTGCTCCTGTTCAGACTGGTCTCAAACTCCTGACCTCCAGGGGTCCTCCTACCTCAGCCTCTGGTGCCAGAACACAGTTACCGTATATGCTCGAGTATAAGCCGAGTTTTTTCGGCACAAAATTTGTGCCGAAAAACCCGAGCTCAGCACAAATTTTGTGCCGAAAAAACTTGGCTTATACTGAAGTATATATGGTAATCCTGACAAACACCATGCCTGCCATGTGTCATTCTATTTCATGCACAAGAACACAAACTCCACGGTTAAGGTACATGCCACGTGGCGTGGCAGAGCTAAGTAGCTCTGTTGGCTGTACAAAGCTCCTCATCTTAACTGTACCATGCTGACCCTCTGGAAAACACTAAGAGCCACCCTTTACTACCAGCTCATGGCAGTAAAGCAATTTTGGAGCTCTTTTCTGGAATGGTCATCAGCGCTGTCATCATATGAAGTTTGACAATTAAGTTCGCAGATTCATCCTACAAAAAGTACTTTGAAGGATGGACTAAGTGCTGGCATCAATGCATAGCTCCCCCAGGGAAATACCTGAAAGGAGACTGTAGTGATATTTACCATACCTCATTGGTAAATATCACTACTTTTTCTAGGATGAGTTCTCGAACTCAGTCCTCCGACCTCATACAATCAGCCCTCAATGTCTCCATTACCCAGACTCAATGTGACCACACTTCCCACCCTACACCCCAAGGCCATCTTGAAGCAAATCCAGCGTGCAGACACTATTGTGTATACAATACAGTCAGAAGCCCAAGCTGCTTCACCTGCTGTCTTCAATGTCACACCTTCCTGAAGAAAGTCATCTTATCATAATTGTCCCATTGTATACCACCACACTCCACACAGTAACATCAAATAAACAATTAGAGAAACTCATCCCACTCAACTCTCTGAAATCCATGTTACACAACATTTTTCTTCAGAAAAGCATTCACTTGCTGGTAAAAAATATGTTTCTTGGCTCAGCGCCTGTGGCTCAAGCGGCTAAGGTGCCAGCCATGTACTCCTGAGCTAGCAGGTTCAAATCCAGCCCGGGCCCGCCAAACAACAATGACGGCTGCAACCAAAAAAATAGCCGGGCGTTGTGGCAGGCGCCTGTAGTCCCAGCTACTTGGGAGACAGAGGTAGGAGAATTGCTTGAGCCCAGGAGTTGGAGGTTGCTATGAGCTGTGATGCCACGGCACTATACCCAGGGCGACAGCTTGAGGCTCTGTCTCAAAAAAAAAAAAAAAAAAAAATATATATATATATATATATATTATTTCTCTACCTGCAGTCCAAAAATGAGCAATATGGATACAGAGATACGATGTCCTATGTCTTATTCTTTTTAAGCCTTTACTTATATTTTTCATTTCTATCTGGAGTTCTCAAAACTGTTAGATATTAGAAAAATAAACCCAGTAAAACTGTTTTGTTTTCCTATTCATAAAAAAGAAAAAAATTACTACCAAAAAAAATAGTTTTGGCTACGTTACTACTATCTTCAATGAATGCCCTGTGTTCAACCTTTCATGCTGAGATTAAAACCTGTACAAGAGCCTTGAGCATAATGGCACATTCACGGTAAGTAACGGAACTATTTTGTAGCAAACATTTATTAAAAGCACCAAGAATATTCTCCAGTATGAAATACTTGACTTCCAAAGTGTCAAAGAGCAGGATACATATTCAACTACTGGCATTACTTTTCTGTTAAATGTTAAAAGAATTATACTTAAAAGTAGCATTATAGTAAAAAACAATTTTCCCCGTGTGAATACTGTTGTCAGGAACAGGCAACAAAAAGCTTCCTGGTATATATGATTTAACAGAAATGAATAATTTATCATTGAAATTTTCATCTGACCCAGAAGGCCAAGGTGGGAGGATTACTTGAAGCCAGGAATTTGAGACCAGGCTGAACAAAAGCAAGATCCCATCTCTACTAAAAATAGAAAAATTAGCCAGTTATGGTAGCGTGAGCATGTAGCCCCACCTACTCAGGAAGCTAAGGTAGGAGAATTGCTTGAGCCCAGAAGTTTGAGGCTGCAATGAGCTGTGATATTACCATACTCCAGCTGGGCAACAGAGTGAGACCCTACTAAAATATTTCCTTTCAGGGGCCACTATCTTGTAGGATAGCTGTTCCTAACATGACTCTCATCACGCCTTCTTCACTCTTCCTCCCCGGGCTGTGCATGGTGGCATGCATTCCACTCACTGTTGTGTCTCTCGTAAATTCCCTGGTAGCAATGAGGCACTGGAGTGTTTCTTGGATGGGTGGTCTTTTCCTTTCTGTAAATAGGAAAATATTTTTCTGCATTTAGAATCTAGGAGATCTTGGGCAAGTCTTTTAAACCTTCTGTCCACAAATTGTTGCTCAAAAAAAGAACCATTGCAGTGGCTCCCACCTATGATCCTAGCACTCTGTGAGGCCTAGGCAAGTGGATTGCCTAAGCTGAGGGAGTCTGAGACTAGTCTGAGCAAGAGTGAGACCCCAACTCTACTAAAAATAGAAAAACTAGCCAAGCATTGTGGCAGGTGCCTGTAGTCCCAGCTACTTGGGAGGCTGAGGCAAGAGAATCACCTAAGCCCAAGAGCTGGAGGTTGCTGTGAGCTGTGACACCATAGCACTCTACCGAGGGTGACAAAATAAGACTCTGTCTCTAAAAAAAAAAAAAAAAAAAGTACCATTGATTAAAAGAAGCTGAATCTGTCAATTCAAATTTCTAAGTAGTTGTCAGTGGTACCTTTTTCTCAAGAGGAAACATTAGCCGAGTGCAGTGGCTCACACTTGTAATCATAGCACTTTGGGAGGCCAAGACAGGTAGATTGCTTTAGCTCAGGAGTTCAAGACAAGCCTGAGCAAGAGCAAGACCCTGTCTTAAAATAGCCAGGCATTGTGGCAGGTGCCTATAGTCCCTGCTACTTGGGAGGCTGAGGCAAGAGAATTGCTTGAGCCCAAGAGTTTGAGGTTGGTGTGAGCTATGACACCAAGGCACTCTACCAAGGGCGACAAAGTAAGACTGTGTCTCAAAAAAAAAAAAAAAAAGAGGAAACATTAATAGCTAATAAAGTAAACTTTTCTGTCCTTGTTAGTAAGGTGGTGAGAAGAAAAAAAAGAGTAAACTTTCTGGAAGCATCACAGATATTTTATTCTTCTGGACATTTCAGAAGAGATAATAATAATTATCTCTTGATAATTTTAATAATTACCAAAATTAAATATTGAATATGCCTATAAAAAAAAAAAAGAGCGGCACCTGTGGCTCAGTGAGTAGGGCACCAGCCCCATATACTGAGGGTGGTGGGTTCAAACCCAGCCCCAGCCAAACTGCAACAAAAAATAGCTGGGTGTAGTGATGGGTGCCTATAGTCCCAGCTATTCAGGAGGCTGAGGCAAGAGAATTGCCCACGACAAGAGCTGGAGGTTGCTGTGAGCTGTGTCGCCACAGCACTCTACCGAGGGCGACAAAGTAAGACTCTGTCTCTAAAAAAATTAAAAAATTAAAAAATTAAAAAAAAAACACCAGTTTTCCAGAAATATGGTTGTGAACAGGCATTCAACTACTCCAAGAACTACTTGGATAGGACACATTTCCTAGAGGAAAAACATTTAAACTTAACATCTGATAACTTTAAGATGGGTTTTTAAATATTAAAAGCTGTTGCTCTTAAAAGCTTTAGCATGTCAAATTCAATTTTGACTTATTATTTTATACTAGAAAGAAGACTGCCATTATAGCTTCCTGTAAACATAAAACATAGCAAATATGGACAGCACTCCTAAGTAGCATTCCTCTCTCTCTCCTGTACCAGAGCCTCACATGCTGGGGAACTCTACGCTTCCCAACTTCCTCTAGGAGGCAGACAAGGAAGAAAGGATCATCCCCACTTTATATACAAGGAAATCAAAGTTTTGAGAGGTTTAAAATGTATTTGCCCAGTGGGAGAAACTGCAGAAGTAAAATCTCCCACTGATTTGCTCTCTGGCTACACGGTCCTTGCACCTAACACAGGAGGTAACTGGACTAGACAAGGTGCTACTGCCTCTCCAACTCTAAAACAAAACCACAGTGTCTTCTCACTGTTTCAGGAAGGGGGGGAATATAGATTAGAGGGGTCCTCAAACTTTTTAAACAGGAGGCCAGTTTACTGTCCCTCAGACTGTTGGAGGGCCGGATATAGTTTAAAAAAAAAAACTGAACAAATTCCTATCACATTGCACATATCTTATTTTAAAGTAAAAAAACAAAATGGAGTGCATCTTATAAGGGTACATGTGAAACTCAGTAAATGTAGAATGTAAATGTCTTAACACAATAACTAAGAAAATGCCAGGAAGGCTATGTTAACCAGTGTGATGAAAATGTATCAAATGGTCTATAAAACCAGTGTATGGTGCCCCATAATTGCATTAATGTGCACAGCTATGATTTAATAATAAAAAAAATTTAAAAAATGGGAACAAATACAATCACACCGCCTCATGTGGCCCACAGGCCATAGGTTGAGGACCCCTGGATAGACTATAGCCTATAACATAGACTGAAAGTATAAATAATTTGCCTCATTTACTTCTTGCTAATCAAGCCAAGAAGAAAAGGAGCTTATACAGTATTCTACTGACATATCTTTCTTATTTTTTTATATCTTGCTATTCTCCGATATTTCATACATTTGGCTATCTTTTGCTAAACCAGTCAGAGCAAAAGACATTCAGTGACATTCAAGATTTCTTCATTATACTCTGCCCTGAAAAGTGTTCCCTCAAAGGATTGCTTCAAATGTCTGCCCCACAGCTTCTCCCTATATAAGGATTTCATGAGCAGATCAGGATCCTTAGAATATATACAAATAAAATCCAACTCCCATTTGTCAAGCAGAGAAGAAAAAGTTAATTAAATGCC